>OY759272.1:20702570-20727570 GCA_963662155.1 Lamellibrachia columna | reverse complement strand
CAGTCTTGTTGATATACCTCTGTTGGAAAATATGGCATTTCTGAGTCTACTAACATATCTCTCTTTAGACGGTGTTATGCTATCCAAGAAGCAGAACTTGCCCACAGCCTCCAGTTCTTCGCCTTGCAGAATGAAACGTTTCTCCGATGAAGTGATGACCTTGCATTTGGAGAAGTTGATTTTTATACCCCATTTCCTACAGGCAGCTTGTAGTTCTTCAGTTGAGAGTTGTAGCTTCTCAAACACCATGAACATAATTGTTGTGTCATCTGCATATATGATGCCAAAGCTGAGGATGGTATTTAGCTTGAACTCCTTGCATGCGGTCTTCAGGTCTGCCTTGACGAACTCAACAAACTGAATAGGATAGGTGATGACAAACAGTCTTGTCTCACTCCTATTTCCACTCTGAACCATTCTGTCAGTTGATCATTGCTGATGATTGCACATTCAACATTATCATACATAGTTTCAATCAGAGATACAATCTTGGGATCCACCACAATATGCCTCAACATATTTCCAGTTGGTATACAATGCAGCCTTGGAGTCCACACAAATTAAATGCAGCAGGACCTGGTGCTCATTTGCCTTTTCCATGATCTGTCGTACTATGAAGATAGCATCTACTGTCCCTCTCTTCTTCCTGAATCCAAACTGCTGCTTTGATAGATGTGCGTCAATGTCGTCATCTATCCTCATGAGTATTATTTTGCAGTAGACCATACCGGGATGAATATCAGGGAAACGGCTCGGAAGCTTGAAAGGGTTAATTTGCACGCTTTCTTGTGTATTGAGTTGATCATACTTCTGCACCAATATGTTGGTAACTTTTCCTGATGCCATGCTGCATTGCATATTTTCAGAAGCATCTCAGCCATCTTCTGTCCGCCTGCTTTCAAAGCTTCAGCCGTGATGCGATCAGTACCAGACACTTTCCTTGACTTCACTATTTTGACAGTTTTCTATACCTCCTTTATTGAAACACACACACACACACACACACACACACACACACACACACACACACACACACACACACACACACACACACACACACACACACACACACACACACACACACACACACACACACACACACACACACACACACACACTCACACACACACACACACACACACACACACTCACACACACACTCACACACACACACACACACACACACACACACACACACACACACACACACACACACACACTCACACACACACACACACACACACTCACACACACACACACACACACACACACACACACACAAAGTATAACCAGTCCAGGAATGTTTTCTGGAATGTCGTTAAGTGCTTCCTCTGCTATTTGTCCTGTCTCGAACCTAGTTCCCTTATGCTTAGTTTTACCGGAACCAGGAGGGGTCTTTTTGTACTGTCGAATGTATACACAGGCCTACTACTGAAATATTATGGGCCCCAGTGTGAGCCGTGGCCAGTTCGTGTTAAACATTTTCTCAAACTGTTTCCAGCATTTCAACACATCAGCTGGAGCTGTTTTTAGGTTTCCGTCACCATCCTTTGCAGCCATGAAGTGCTTATGTGGCTTGTTGCTAAGTTCTAGCACATCTTTAGACAAATTATGCGAGTTTTTTCTTGAATTCCTCCTCGATTACTTGTATCTTTTCCTCAAGTGTTTTTCTCTTGTGAGTTGTTATCTCCTTCTTCAACAGTCTATATCTGTGCGTTTCAAGCTTCTCTGCATTTGACGCGTTCTTCAAATAATATGTGCTTGCCTTTCCCTTACCTCACACTCTGCTGCTAGACCTGATGGAAGATTAACTACCTGCTTGCTACGCATGAAGCCAACCACCTCCTTAGTGATTTCATTTGTTGTCACTTTGAAGTCTAAGCAGGGTTCCTCTACTGATATTTCACCTAGTTCCAATAGATGTTAAAATTCTCTACCTATCTTCATCTGGAACTCTTGCTTGTCTCTCTATTACACAGCTTATCTCTCTATTACACAGCTTGTCTCTCTATTACACAGCTTATCCACATCGCACCTCTTGACGACTTTTCTGTGTGATCTCAAAACAAAGGGTTTGCTATAACCAAGAAGTGATCTGAGTTACGTTCTGCCGATCTGTATGTCTGGTGAAATTCACGTCGCGCACCTGGTGTTGGCATGGTGAAACACACTGTTGACAATGACGAGGTCATTTATTGCACAAAACTGCAGCAGTTGTTGTCATGTGTCATTCGCACGGTCCAGTCCAAACTTTCCAACAACTTTTGGCCAGGAGGAATGCTGGTCGTCACCCACTTTTGCGATGAAATCTCCCCGATATGTAGTTCTTCACCCTTTTGGACGGCAGCGATCGTTAACTGCAGCAGGTCCAGGAAGTCGTGGTACTGTTCACCAGGGTAGGATGAGTCTGGTGCATATACCTGGATGAAGTTTCGCATAGCAGATCTGGTTTTCACACTAATCATCCTAGGAGAAACGACCTCGTAAGAAAGCAGACCGTTCACAAATTCAGATCAGGGGATTAGTGCCACCCATTGTCTACGGATACCATCTTCTCTTCTAGAGTGCGACATCCACATGCAATGTCACACACACACGCACACGCGCACGCGCACGCGTGTGTGTGTGACATTGAATGTGGACGTCGCATTTCAGCAAAATGGATACACGATCGTTCAGAAACACACTTGTGTAGTGATACATGTTCAGCCCTCGGCTTTGGCTTGTTCGCGGTCCACTGTGTGGCGCCACTGTTGTGGCCACGGCTCACACTGGGACCAATAATAGTTTAATGTGTGTTTGCATATATATATATATATATATATATATATATATATATATATATATATATATATATATATATATATATATATATATATATATATATATATAATGTGTGTGTTTGCATATATATTGCATATATATATATATATATTGCATATATATATATATATATATATATATATATATATATATATATATATATACATATATATACATATATATACATATATATACATATATACATATATATACATATATACATATATATATATATATATATATATATATATATATATATATATATATATATATATATATATATATATATATATATATATATATATATATATATATATATATATATATATATACATACATTAAACAATTATTGGTCCCAGTGTGAGCCACAACAGTAGACCTTGAGCAAGCCATAGAGGAGGACCGCGATATCAAGTCTAAGATGAAGAGGTTTTCTAAAAAAAGAAAGCACGTAGCTAATTCACAACGCGGAGAATCACGTCATGTTGCGTTAGCGGGCACCAACAGAATACTACCGACACGGTTTTAGTTATTCTGATACGAGATTTGAAGTCAAAATACAGATTTAAGTTATACATGTGTTGTACAAACGTCGTTCAGCGGAGTGAAAGGAAACAGTAATCGTCGCTCTGGGAAGGGAAGGTAGCAAGAAACGACCAAGCGCTGACGGCACGGCTGGCAGCCCAGCGTGAGGTGCGTTGGAAGTCCCGGCGTTGGCTTCAGCGAACTCAGCCCGTTCCGGAGCAAACGCCATCCACTTGACATGTGTACACAGCGTTCTAGTGCCGTCGCCGTCGCGCGCTGCAAGGGCGACACAGTGTTGACAGACGCCGGACAATCGCAGGTACACATTCGGCATAGGAACGGCCATAAACGCCAGGCTGTGATCCGTGGTGATCAACGCGGTGTGCGGTAATACCTTCGACGCTGGATACTGTACGGGACGCACAGACTGACGGGCGCTGACCGAGCTTCTAACCGGCTGTCGTGTGTAAGTAGGGCCTACCTCTGTCTCGTATAACCGCCAACGCTTTATGGCCCACAACAGCCTGCTCTACCTACGCTAGGTGAGAGATGTCTGCTGAGGTGTGTGTCATCTAATATGACAAGAGCGTGACGCATTCATTGGGAGCGTGCCGATTAGATTCTGCGCAACTCGATACCATGGTCTCGCCAAAAATCTACACTCGTCCCGAACCTGCGAACAACCCTATTGCAGTAACCGAACGAGATTTGTCGCACGGGGTCTGAAATCCGCTGAGACAAAACAAGGAATGTTTAAACATAGACCTATCAAAAGAGGCCCTTCCATATGGCGCAACTTTATTAAAACATTTCCCGCATCAACTACTCTCTCGGCATTCCGCGATCATTCTGTAAATCCCTACATATATGTCTGCTGCGTCGTAGCGTAGTGCGCCTCCAGCCAACGCCGTTCCGCCTGCCCGTTCCGTTCACACAGAAGCTGCCATACCTCCCGCTGCGAATAGAACTGAGTTTCGGTGGTTCATTCAGTGTTATTCTCATTTCACGTGCTATTTTATTCTGTTGAAAATTTACCAAATGTGGATTATATGCTTACATGTGAAGCATGGAGGTCAACTTGCATGTAAATACAAAGCAAACCGGACGCCCTAATCCGGACTAAGACTGTGTGAAAGCAGCTTGCATGTTCTGTTCGGATTACGACACTGCGCATATTTTTTTAACGTGGCTCCTCAAAAACAGATTACAAAACACGCGCCGTATTTCTAAGTTAACATGACTCGTGCCATTACATAATTTTATGTTATCCCTGTTTTGGAATGTGTTGCAATGGACACTTGAGTTATTTCCACAACCCAAAATGCATGAATATTATAAGCATATTATAAACATATGCAATGACGTAAATACGCTCACACATGTTCTTAAATGCAGTACATTCTTCCAACGGAATGTCGAATTGTGTGTACTCTAACTAGATGTCCTAGTGTAGTGCCCATATATTGCCGGCTGAGTGGAACACTATGACACATAATCATTGTCAAAGTCCACTTGACCTAACGGTCCTATCCATTGGCCTCGCTACAAATACCTCCATTTGTTTAACCAACGCGAGCCACCTGTGCGCCGGCCTTGCGCGTGCGGCTAATTTTATTAGAAACATTGAAGCTAGAGTGTCGTCGGTGTATCGGGTAACGAATTCGATTACACTGTCACGATGCGACGTATACGTGTCCGACTTAAAACGTTGGCTTAACACTTCGATAATCAGATAACATCTAGGCTAATATGGAACACTCAACTGACGTTGATAGCGAGCTGGCGAGTAGGCATCAAAGGTGGAGTGTTTGAACCAGTTATATCGGTAAACGACCGGCAATACACACACAGCGACAACACGATTATTCGGTCGTAAATGTTCCTACGAAGTGTAGGAAAGTGAAGAATACGGCGGGGAAGTGTAGGAATATGAGGAATGCAACAGGGAAGTGTAGGAACATGAGAAATACAGCGGAGAAATAGGGGGAAATGTGGAACACAGTGGGGAAGTGTAGGAGAGTGGGGAACCCAGCAGGGAAGTGTAGGAAAGTGGGGAATAAAGCAGGGCAGTGGGAAAAAGTGGAGAATACACCAAATCGCCCAGATGCACGCGCACGCACGCACGCACGCACGCACGCACGCACGCACGCACGCACGCACACACAGGAAGTCATACTGAGCGCGATTTGGATGAAGCCCGAGGATTATTTGCGTGTATGAATCACCGGTCTTGTGCTTGGGCCTGACTGTTTGAGTGGCCAGGAAGCGGCGGCGACAGGCGGTCGTATCAGTGTCGATACGTGCCCGTCGTGGCTGGCTGGCACAGTTATGCGACGTCGCTGTTAGCTGATAGGTGTTCACAGGTAGAGATGACCACTATCAACATGCCGACTTGCACCGTCACGCCAGCGGATGTAAATAAACGCTAAATGTGATTAACCAAACCTATCGCGCATGCGGAAGTTTTGTTGGACTGAACATGAATCACCGCGGTGTTTGCTCTGTTAGATTGAACGCAACCGGACAAATAACATTTTAAATCTGAACATAACCAGACGAGTGAAATTTTTAATCTGAACATGACTGGACGATTAACGTTTTTAATAAGAACATAACCGGACGAGTGCAACTTTGAAGTTGTCACTGAAAGAGGGAATAGTTCCATAGTACTCATTCTCGTAGACGACGAGATATGTGGATGCAATAAACGTGTAGATACCAAAAAATTAAAACAGAATTGACAGATATGTGACACAGGTGAAACATTGCTGGACTGCAACAGTTGATAAGTCAAATGCATCTCTGTATCAAGTAATTGTAGGACTCAGGTATAGTGGTGTAACCAGTAGGTCATGTAGTAGGACACTATTCCCGGCAGACCTGCTCACTGGAGCGTAAAGTCATCCGGAAAGTTCGCAGCCATGAGCTACAATTACTGCTCCACGGGCATTCATAGTCCTGCCTCCGTCGCTGTGTAACGACGCCAGGTGTTCATTATATCACGAGTGACTGAACCAGGCCCCACGAGACCTTGAACTCAATGGCACCCTCGGTCCCGGTGTGAACACCGCTTTGTGATCGATACCATTGCTCCACCGCCTGGCATCTACACTATAAAGTAGTTTATGGCTGTGTCTGTCTGTATGTTTGTCTGTTCCCTTATATCTCCGCCAGTCTCGCATATATAGGGCTGACATGTTGTAAGCGTGCCCGGGTGCCCATGGGGATGTTTCGTGCATTAAAAACAATTCGAAATTTCCCCGTGGTGGGGAAGGAACCTATGTGGACGTTTGACGTAGATTACGTAACTCGGAACAATATGAGTACTTAGTTACGTATAATTATTAGCAACGCTATGCGTGTTCCGAGTTTAACAAGATTTAACAAGATTTGCCATCCAATCCAAAGGCCGAGATGGCAAGTGGACAAGGAAGCCATTGGCTTATCGAGAGTCCAACAATGTTCATCTACTTATAACCCGCCCTCCTGAGATATGTGTCAACCTTGTTTTTAAACTTATTCACGCTGCTAGCAGTTACACAATCTGTAGACAATTTGTTCCATTCATTTATTGTCCTCTGTAAGAACGAGTGCTTCCTGATGTCCAATCTACATTGATCCTTTACTAATTTTACCTCATGTCCTCTAGTTCTGCTATTCTTCTTGAGTGAGAAAAACATATTTCTATCAATATTTTCATACCCACTCAATATCTTAAAAACTTCAATCTGATCTCCTCTTAACCTCCTTTTCTCTAGAGTTGTTAAACCACATTCTTTCAGGCGTTCTTCATAACTAAGGTCTCTCAGTTCTGGAATCATTTTAGTTGCTCTCCTTTGTATGCGTTCAAGCGTATCTATATCCTTCTTACGATATAGTCTCCATGCTTGTATACAGTATTCTAAATGAGGTCTAACTATTGCTTTATAAAGAGGTATAATTAACTTTTTCCCTTGTATGTTATGTTTCTTCTAATCAATCCAATAATTTGATTACCCTTTGAAGCTGCAATACCACACTGCTCTGAAACTTTCATATCAGCGCTTATTGTAACTCCTAAGTCCTTTTCTTTTACAGTAGTGCCCAGAACAGTATCTCCCATTTTATAGTTTACATCCAAGTTCCCATGTCCTGTGTGTAGGCATTTACATTTAACAAAATTGAACAACATCTGCCATTTCTCAGACCATTTCACTAATCTGTCTAGATCGTTTTGTAAATGTTGTTTATCACCATCAGTATTAACCTTTCTAAACAGTTT
The DNA here is from genome assembly GCA_963662155.1 of Lamellibrachia columna. Lineage (NCBI taxonomy): Eukaryota > Metazoa > Annelida > Polychaeta > Sabellida > Siboglinidae > Lamellibrachia > Lamellibrachia columna. The sequence continues at coordinate 20,719,961 of OY759272.1, read as the reverse complement.
TGTGTCATCCGCAAATTTCAGTACGTTACTTGTTATACTGTCGTCCAAGTCATTGATATATATTAAGAATAATATAGGTCCTAATACTGATCCTTGAGGTACCCCACTCAAAACCGATTTCCAATTTGAAACTTCTCCATCTACTACAACTCGTTGTCTTCTGTCAGTCAGCCACTGTTCTATCCAGTCAGTTATGCTATCCCCGATATCATGGGCTTTTAATTTAAGTAGTAATCTTTGATGTGGCACTTTGTCAAAAGCTTTCTGAAAATCTAAGTAGATAATATCTACTGGCGATCCCACGTCTATCCACTTAGTGATTTCTTCCAAAAAACATATTTGTTAAGCATGACCTCGCTTTAAGGAATCCATATTGAGGTTAATTTAATAATTTATGCTTAACGAGGACGTCCACCATATGGTCTTTAATTAACCTTTCTAATAATTTACAAATCACTGACGTTAAACTCACTGGTCTGTAATTATCTGACTTATTTCTCGAACCCTTTTTAAATAATATTATGATGTTTGCTTCTTTCCATTCAAACGGAACAACTCCCTCTTTTAATGACAAGTTGAATACTCTTGCAAGTGGTATACTGATTTGTTGTACAGTTTCCATTAGTAATTTTTGAGGAATCCCATCCACTCCCGGTGATTTATTATCCTTCATTGCCTTTATTTTCTTATCTGCCATTTCTGGAGTTACAACTAACGGTCCTAAATAGGCAGATTTAGCCTCCTGAAATTTAGCTTCAGCAAGTGGTAATGAACTAATATCTTCTTTGGTAAACACTGAACTGAAGTAACCATTTAGGTCTTCCGCCATTAAAAACCCCTGTGATATTATATTTCCAGCACTGTCTTCTAGAGGTCCAACCTTATCTTGTACGTTTTGTTTACTCCTGACATATGCATAAAAACTCTTGCTGTAATTTTTTATGTTACATGCTAGTTTTTGCTCATAGCTTCTTTTAGATTGTCTGATTTCAGTTGTAGCTACATTAAGTGCCTCTTTGTAATTTGCATAGTTTTCTTCCTTTCTGGTAGGCCTATAAACCCTCCACATAGTTTGTTTTAACACTATTTTTCTAATAGCCTCTGTTGACAAGTGTTTCTTTCTACACCGTTTTCCTTGTTTTTGGAAGGGAACAAATTTATCGATGATTCTCTCAATTTCATATTTTAGAATATTCCAACATTCAATTGCGGTCTTATTCATCAGCATGTTATTCCAATCTAGCTTTGCTAAGTATTTTCTCATATCTTTGTAGTTACCTTTGTGGAAGTTTCTCTTGTACGTTTTCTTATTTTTACTTTCTGATTTTACATTCATGTCAAAATGTATTTGATTATGGTCACTGTTACCCAATGGTTCAAGTATTTTTACATTGTCCACTAATTCTTTTTGTGATGACAAAACTATATCTAATACATTTTCTCCCCTGGTTAGTTCTAGCACGTGCTGAGTAAGAAAGCTATCCTGGATTAAAAATATAAATTGTTGGTCCTCACTCCCTGTGCTCTCTAGAGAATTCCATTGTATGTGTCCATGGTTAAAATCTCCCATTATGATACATTCCCCTTTACTAACTTCCTTTATAGCGTTTTTATTTTTGCGTTGTCCTCTTCGTTTATGTTTGGACTTCGGTAAACTAATCCAATAGTTAATTTTGAATTTCCTGAAACAAATTTGCACCAAACAGCTTCATCGCAATCTGCTTCCCCTTCTAGTTTTATTTCATAAGCCTGAATGGATTCATTAACATATAAAATAACTCCCCCTCCCCTTCTTCCTATTCGATCTTTCCTAAACATTACGTATCCTGTCAGTCCTAATTCAGCATCTGTTATGTCTATGTTGGCCCATGATTCAGTTATACCAATTATGTGAGGGTCAATATCTTCTACCATAATGTTTAATTCGTTTTTTTTATTTACTATGCTCCTTGCATTTAAACATATGCATCTATAACCTGTTTCAGAGATGTTTTTCGGACGATTTTATATTGGTTTGTCTGTACTAGTGGCCTCTTGTTCTGCTTGAGACACCTCTAGGTAACCCCCCTGCACTTGCTTGATATAAGCCAAACGTCCACATAAGTTCTGGCGTACGTTACGAGCAGTTGTAAATGAATTGCCAAAACTTGCCTGGGTATTGCAAGGAGTCATAAGCGTTTGCAGTGGCTGCCTTTTCTTCTGTGCAACGCCGGATAACCCGGCTATTTTTTGTAGCATTTGTTTAGCATCGGCGCACAAACTGTGGAACAGGGTGCAAGCGATTTGAACAGGTGGTCGTAATAATATTATATTTCAGCCCTTTCCCGATTTCGATAAAATCATAAACCGCGTAACATTGATTTGGTGCACCGGGTACGTTATTATGCGACGTTTCGTCGCGTTTGCGTGCTTTATTCACAAAACGACGTCGAATAGGCTACATTTATTTAATGTTGGGTAAAAACCTTCAAAACCATTCTTTATATTCCGCTGTTGTCCAGGCGTGCAAGTAGCCTGCCGGGTCAGATTGGTTTTAACAGGACTCGTTTTGCCGAATGTGTACATATTTGTACAAAGTGATGACATGCATTGCATGACTGTGGATCACGACTGTGCATGTGGTGTAAAATTATAAGACCCACATACTTCTACTGGTGGTGCCAGAGGCAATGTTTGTGAAGATTATGCAAAGTGCAACTACACGAGAGGGAAAACGCGGTTGTAAACACAATCGACGGAAATGAGTCAGTTAACTTAAACATACCAATACATTAACAACGGAGGAGCATTTACCTGTTTGATTTGGAAGGAACCCAACACAATGACAAAAACTTCCGGTTTCGTGAAACCACAAATTAAGCGTCTCAATGCTACAGCGTACTTTGAGCTGGTCAAGACGCTACCGGTGTAACCTAATCTTATTCAAATGCAGACGTGAGCTGTTTCACGTGCAAATATTATTGCTAGGGGGTCAGTCTTATTGATGATGTATAGTGTTACAACTACTAAGACGTTCTCGGAAACGATGATAGTTGTGGCGGTTTCGACGATGATGATAAATTAATATGAAAATGGCAGTGATAATCACGCTGACAGCCCCAACGAATTGGAATGTTTAAATGATATTGTCAATGACGGTATTGATCATAAAAGTCTCAATTATGACGATGACGATGATAATGATGATGATAATGATGACGATGACGATGACGATGATTGACGATGATGATGATTATGACCGAAACGTACATATACACGTACACAAGTCTACGTCACCGCATCCTCTTCTGATATAAATCTTTTATCAGAATCCTGCATCCGCATAAGCAGTGCCGGGTATCTATCCCCAGCCCGTCGATGCAGGGACAGATCATTGTTGTATTTGTGGGTTCATTGTAGACGAATAAAGTGCAAGTTATTTTAAGTCGGGATTTTTTGCACTCGGAAAACATTGTTACGAACAAGGAAAGTGAGCATGTGCTGGACTTCCTGGCCTACGGAGACAGGATGTTTGTTTGGGCGACAGATATTTGTTTGGGCGACAGATATTTGTTTGGGCGACATATATTTGTTTGGGCGACAGATATTTGTTTGGGCGACAGATGACAGAAGCATCTTCCATGCTGTTTTTCTCGAGAACACAACTGTAGGATTTGACGAAAACGCTACTGAAGTTCGGTGACAAGACACATCGAAGTGTACAGTTGTTATCAATGCCGAATCATATATTTATCATCGTATGATTTATGATGCATGTCGGGTCCCCTTAAATGTCAAAAGTAATATTGGAACGGCGATCAGTGATTTTTCTTTAACATATGTCCATATGAACCGATGCTAAACTTGTTAGCCTGTAATAAATGGGTGGTCAGACATCGCCTTTAATCTCAACGATAATCTGAGTAATCCTGCATTATTTTCTAATGGTAAAGTTAGTTGTCTCATATACTACACATACATCTTCCTATATGTTATATCGTAGGCCTACTCTTACTCTTGAACGAAATGCTTATTTTTCTGCGAAGGGGTTGTTTGTTTATGCAGTGTTTGCAAAGATAGTAGAAGCATATTTGATTCAATAGTGCATGGCATTCTTGAGGATTGCATTAGTGCCACGCATAGAACCCTAATTATGCCAAGTACGTTGAGGTTGTCGTGTTTCAAATCACATAAATAACTTAAATACAAACGATGGGGAGATTTCTATACTATAAAACAGTTTGTGCATATGTTTGTTTGTCTGTCTGTATATTTGTTCCTTCGTGCCTCATACCGTCCGTTTCGTTTGTATGAGGCTGACATTTTGTAAGCATGCTCGGGGCCATGTGGATGGTTTCTACATTAAAATATCGAAATTCCTTCTGACGAAGAAACTTATATGTGGAGTTTGATGTAGATTACGTAACTCGCAACAACAGTAGAGTGTAGTTCGCAACGCTATGCGTATTTGTACTAGTGTTCCCAGTTACGTGATCGGCGTTAAACGTCCACATAATTTCCTTCGTCAGGTCCCCACTCCCCGGGGGAATTTCGAAATTTTAACGTAGGAGCCATCCCAGTGTGTCCTGGGCACGCCTACAAAATGTCAGCCGTAGACATGCGAAACTGACGGTATGAGGTATGAGGTATGAGGTATGAGGGAACAAACAGACAGACAGTCTAGTAGACGACGAGATATGTGGATGCAATAAATGTGTAAATACTAGCTGAGTGGGGAAAACAAAAACATAATTGGCAGATATTTGACACGGGTGAAACATTGCTGGACTATAGTAGTTGATGTGTCACATATATCAGGTAATTGTATGACTCAGGTATAAATGGTGTAACAGTAGATCATGTAATATGACACAATTCCCGGCAGACCTGTTCATTGGAGCGTAAAGTCATCCGAGATGGTCGCAGCCATGACCTACAATTACTGCCCCAAACGTCGATGTTAGTTCCTTCGTACGAAACGAACGCTTCTTGAAACCAGCCGTGGTACATTATTTTTGGGAATTAAGTTGTATCTTCCATTGTCATTAGCACTGCCCTATCAAAACTTGACTGGGTATAGTGCAAGGAGTCACGTACACTTGCCTAGACTGCCTTTTCTCCCGTGCAACGCAGGGCAACTGGGATAGTTTTTGTATTAAATATTATTATAACCGCATAGTAATGTTGCATACTTTGTGGAATTGCCGATTCACGTTTCGTTTCAATGTGAACAGTCTGTATCTCTTTTACAACTTTAACTTGTGCGTCAACGCACAACTTCTCTTCACTTGAATGAATCATTGTTTGTTAGCATAGCCTCACACACTCTGGTTTGAACTGACTATGGTACTCGACGTACCCAGGGGAATTACGAGACACCGCGGCAAATGCCGTGTAAACACCGGTCTCCGTGATCAAAGGTGGACCGAGCAGCGTCACCTACAATATTGAGTAACTATGTAATGTTATGCATGAGTCAATGAAAGGTCGGGGGTGTTTGATCGGGGCAGTTATGGAAATCCCACAAGGGTAGCTATGTCCGAGTAACGGGTTAATTTAAGCGACACTTTCGTTGTTGTCTAGTATTGGTTCCAATCACATAATATTATACTTTCCTCTGCGGCCAAGTACCTGCATTCCATCGACAATAGTATGTTTTCCATCACCTCGTGCAGTGTATACACTACAAACCAGGTTTCTGCATAAGTGTATTAAACTGAAGTTGGCATAAAATATAACGCCATATTCCATTCTCTGTATCCAGCTAAAATAATGGTATCCTTCTTAAGATAGGGAAAGGTGGTAGGCATCGAGACAATAGACAAGACGGTCAGTGTGGCTCAGGACCGAGGAACCTGGCGTGCGATTGGAAGAAGAAGAAGAAGAAAAAAAAGAACTAAAATGTCTCGTTAAGACGCGTAGCGGGACCTGCTACTGAGTGTTTTTTTAGTAACACGTAGCCTACGTCATTATTTTATCATCATCTTAGTTGACGCTTAACCTATTCTCCTCTGTGGCAGTGGATGCTGGACCATGACAAATATATTTGAAAGTCAACTCACTGCAGCAGAGACGAAAGCCATATGAATGATACAAGGTGACATCAGCAGAGACGAAAGCCATATGAATGATACAAGGTGACATCAAACGGGACAGACAGCGAAACGACCATCTCTACAGGAAGAGCAAGATCGCCCCAATTGTAGAAGTGATCAAGATGAATAAATTTAGATGGTATGGTCACGTGAAGAGAAAAGAAGAAGATTATGTCATAAAAGTAGTAGTCAGTAATCATCTGGATGAAACGAACGCTAGGCCTAAAGACGCAATTAGAGCGGAACTGTACTCAAGCCGTACATGACGGGGAAGTTGATTTCTTACCACATTGACACGAGTTCTAGTGTCACCTGAATTCCTAACTTGAGTACGATAATGAGCAGGAGAGCATAGTTGACGTTTGACCCGTTCAGATCTTGTTGGTCAAACACCCCTGTGATCACAAGATGATAAAACTGGATTCCCACAACTACAGCGTCAACAGTAGGTCATTCCATCAAGATAAGACGGGATGATAAATGCAGAGAATGTGTTTGTGATGTACGTTTACGTAGCTATAAGACAGCGATGTTAAACGCAGCCATTGTTTCTGCCAAGCAAGGGTAATCACATCGCACAAGCCACGTGATCTTATCGTATTGCACGCGGAAGGACCAACATAGTCTCATCTTATCGTATTGCACGTGGAAGGACCAACGTGGTCTCATCTTATCGTATTGCACGCGGAAGGACCAACGTGGTCTCATCTTATCGTATTGCACGTGGATGGACCAACGTGATATCACCTTATCGTATTGCACGTGGAAGGACCAACACGGTCTCATCTTATTGCATTGTACGTGGAAGGACCAACATGGTCTCATCTTATCGTATTGCACGTGGAAGGACCAACACGGTCTTATCTGCAAGAGTACTTCACGCAGGAGAACTTAATAAATTGTTGCAGTCAAACCAAGTTATACTAAATCTTGCTATGGGTGCATGACATGACAATTGAACGAGAACCAAACGTTCCTTGTATAATGAGATTTGCATTGAGGTGCTCACTCTTCGACTGGCTACATTTTCAACTCCACCAGACTGGCATATTTCCATCAGCCGTACCAAGGTTACCAGATTCAACGTGAGGATTGCTAAATATCCCCCCGAACGAACGGAATCGAGAAAAATGGCCGAGTCTAGCTATAAAGGTTCCTCCTCAAATCGATTGTTTCGCTAATCTCATTTCAAATTAATTTTGCCAAACCTATCTTATATCCACTGCAACGTGTTAGCTTGTTTGTTATATCCACTGCAACGTGCTAGCTTGTTTGTTATATCCACTGCAACGTGCTAGCTTGTTTGTTATATCCACTGCAACGTGCTAGCTCGTTTGTTATATCCACTGCAACGTGCTAGCTTGTTTGTTATATCTACTGCAACGTGCTAGCTTGTTTGTTATATCCACTGCAACGTGCTAGCTCGTTTGTTATATCCACTGCCATGTGCTAGCTTGTTTGTTATATCCACTGCAACGTGCTAGCTCGTTTGTTATATCCACTGCAACGTGCTAGCTCGTTTGTTATATCCACTGCAACGTGCTAGCTCGTTTGTTATATCCACTGCAACGTGCTAACTCGTTTGTTATATCCACTGCAACGTGCTAGCTCGTTTGTTATATCCACTGCAACGTGCTAGCTCGTTTGTTATATCCACTGCAACGTGCTAGCTCGTTTGTTATATCCACTGCAACGTGCTAGTTCGTTTGTTATATCCACTGCAACGTGCTAGCTCGTTTGTTATATCCACTGCAACGTGCTAGCTTGTTTGTTATATCCACTGCAACGTGCTAGCTCGTTTGTTATATCCACTGCAACGTGCTAGCTCGTTTGTTATATCCACTGCAACGTGCTAGCTCGTTTGTTATATCCACTGCAACGTGCTAGCTTGTTTGTTATATCCACTGCAACGTGCTAGCTTGTTTGTTATATCCACTGCAACGTGCTAGCTCGTTTGTTATATCCGCTGCAACGTGCTAGCTTGTTTGTTATATCCACTGCAACGTGCTAGCTCGTTTGTTATATCCACTGCAACGTGCTAGCTCGTTTGTTATATCCACTGCAACGTGCTAGCTTGTTTGTTATATCCACTGCAACGTGCTAGCTTGTTTGTTATATCCACTGCAACGTGCTAGCTTGTTTGTTATATACACTGCAACGTGCTAACTTGTTTGTTATATCCACTGCAACGTGCTAGCTTATTTGTTATATCCACTGCAACGTGCTAGCTTGTTTGTTATATCCATTGCAACGTGCTAACTCGTTTGTTATATCCACTGCAACGTGCTAGCTCGTTTGTTATATCCACTGCAACGTGCTAGCTCGTTTGTTATATCCACTGCAACGTGCTAGCTTGTTTGTTATATCCACTGCAACGTGCTAGCTTGTTTGTTATATCCACTGCAACGTGCTAGCTTGTTTGTTATATGCACTGCAACGTGCTAACTTGTTTGTTATATCCACTGCAACGTGCTAGCTTATTTGTTATATCCACTGCAACGTGCTAGCTCGTTTGTTATATCCACTGCAACGTGCTAGCTCGTTTGTTATATCCACTGCAACGTGCTAGCTTGTTTGTTATATCCACTGCAACGTGCTAGCTTGTTTGTCATATCCACTGCAACGTGCTAACTCGTTTGTTATATCCACTGCAACGTGCTAACTTGTTTGTTATATCCACTGCAACGTGCTAGCTTATTTGTTATATCCACTGCAACGTGCTAGCTTGTTTGTTATATCCATTGCAACGTGCTAACTCGTTTGTTATATCCACTGCAACGTGCTAGCTTGTTTGTTATATCCGCTGCAACGTGCTAGCTTGTTTGTTATATCCGCTGCAACGTGCTAACTTGTTTGTTATATCCCCTACAACGTGCTAGCTTGTTTGTTCGACTCAAATCGTCAGACAAACTTTTAAATTACTTAATGTTTGGTCAAACATTAAGTGAAGTGAAAATGGAAACGCTAAAAACTAAAAAATTTCACCCTTGGTGAAATGACGTAACTTCGTCATGTGATCGTCGAAAAGATGGAAGTCACGTGCATGATCGGCATTGACCCGCGCTGGTTACACAGCGTTAACATTTGGGATGTCTACTATTTTGAGCCTTACCAGATCTAACGACTAAAGTAAATTTTTTCGATGATTTAAAAAAAAAACATTTTTATTAAATCGACTGCGGATGTTACATAAACCATTCGCACACTACATATTTCGACATCAACGAACCAGATTTGCGATAGGCTAAATCAATTGAGGATGGAGCTTTAAGCAGTACGGCCGTAAAATAGGCCTACAAAAATTGTAGAAGTGGTCCATGTGATTGGTGAAAAAACACTCGATGCAAATGATGTTAAAAAATGGCCTTGACACACACGCCAATGACGAACTGAACGTCACCCAGTTAAAATATCATGATATCCATATAGAGATACACAATATTAAATGCATAGTACGAACTATGCATAGCCACTGTAAATTGAAGAGAACATAGTGAGTTGAAAATAACAGTTAAAAATGTCAAAGTAAAAAAAATCGGCGTGTTGGTTTCAACTGGTAATCCGTCACTGTCACTATGGAGAATGCAGTTGCTCCAACTGTCAAAGACATAGTGGCTGTATCCTATTCACAGAGGTTAAACGTTATTTTAACTGACGTTGTGATAACTTCGGGTGTCGGTATGTCTGGGGAGGTGTATTGACAATGCAGTCTCGGTGTCAATCCAGTCTCCTTTCTTGTTTTATTCGTATCATGACACCTCCACAGAGAGATCAGAGAATGCCTTCGGATGTCTTGTAACACTGCTCTCTAAATGCCTATTCGATTGGAATACGTACTCCAGCGCCAATTCAGTTTATCTGTGAAGTATTCAGCCACAATGCAATTAATTCGCGAAGGGTGTTCGTTCACACAATTCCACCGCTGCCTTCATGTTATCCACCGAAGCTACGCAGAGTGAAGGATTCATGTTATTCACCGATTCATGTTATTCACCGAAGCTACACAGAGTGAAGGATTCATGTTATTCACCGAAGCTACACAGAGTGGAGGATTCATGTTATTCACCGAAGCTACACAGAATGAAGGATTCATGTTATTCACCGAAGTTATGCGTAGTGAAGGATTCATGTTATTCACCGAAGCTACGCAGAGTGAAGGATTCATGTTATTCACCGAAGCTGCGCAGAATGAAGGATTCATGTTATTCACCGAAGCTACGCAGAATGAAGGATTCATGTTATTCACCGAAGCTACACAGAGTGAAGGATTCATGTTATTCACCGAAGCTACGCAGAGTGAAGGATTCATGTTATTCACCAAAGCTACACAGAGTGAAGGATTCATGTTATTCACCGAAACTACACAGAGTGAAGGATTCATGTTATTCACCGAAGCTACACAGAATGAAGGATTCATGTTATTCACCGAAGCTACACAGAGTGAAGGAAATTGCCCAGGCTTCGAAAGTCAACAAAATAAATCGAATCCCGGCTTTCTGCAATGAACGCGTTGTGCCACACTCTGTTGTTCTGATGCACAACGTTGAGAACAGAATACTATTGTTATAATCGGACTAAGAAGCCGAAGACAAAGGTGCGGATTCATTCTGTCAAAACAAAACATCATAACGTGCGCTTAGAAGTATAGTACATAGAAGTATAGTACATAGAAGTACAGTACATAGATGTATAGTACATAGAAGTACAGTACATAGAAGTACAGTACATAGAAGTATAGTACTAGCACATACATTGACAGCGCACTGTAGAGCGGGGTTGTTGTATACGCACTTGATGATAATAAAGAAAATGGAAACATTATATTACAGTAAACGTGGGAAGGTGGGAAGTGTGTATTTCATATAGGTCCTATTTATTACAAATACCTACATTGTACACCGTGTTGTACTGTTTTTGTTCATCGTTCCCCGTATACGGAATGCGAATAAGCCTTAGTTAAACAAAGCGGTTTCCTGCAAGACTTTGCCACTTGACAATTCGGTTTGCTGCTATTGTCTTGATGTTTGACGACGCCATTTCCTGTGGAATGTGGACGCGTGACATCGTGGTTTTCTGCAGGAATGTGTAAGCTTGATGATGCGATTTTTCGCAGGGATGTGAAAGTGTGATAATGCGAATTTGTTTAGGAACATGAATATTTGATGGCGTCGTTTCCGCCGAGAAAGGTGGGGGGTGGACTGTTTATTGGTTTGGTGGCTGGTTGGATTAAACTCAAATCGGACGAGTTACTAACAACATAAATTTTTACACAATGTAACCAATCGAATGCACAACATATGACAATAGACTTTACCGAGTCGGTTGTTGCAGGACATTACATGGTTGAATAAACAATAGCATAGCCTGAGTGTCTTATCTAGCGAGCGGTTCTAAATCACAGCGTTGCATAAATGTTGTGTTTACATCCTGCTGAGAGGTTATAAATAGTTGTTAGAACCATGAACTTGTTTTGCTATTAAAAGTCAGCACAGAGTGTTGGCGAAGGTTATCTTGGTTTATTTCTTCGAATTCTGTGAATAGCAGCTTCAGTTTTTGATGCTTTACCAAGAAGGACACGCGATAAGGGAGACCGTGTACGAATCGTTCATTTTAGTTTAAATTTCGTGCGTGGAAAAATCTAAAGCGTATTAATCAACGAAACCACGTGTTGGCTACTAATTTGTCTTGGCTTGGAGCTCGACGAACAAAACTATGTTATGCAATTGAAGATTTGCGGAAGCAATTTGGCTGTTACAATCGGCTCTATGACGCGAGGCAATTGTAACACAGCCATGAGTAAATTTTAGCAATTCAATTATGCGTTATACTGTGTCAAATAATTATCTAATTAACCAGTCGTTGTTTATTGCCACCAATGCGTATACACAATTGTAATCCACACATGTAGTCAAATTAAAAAGTTAAAGTTAAAGGAAAGCAAGTATAATAAATATCACACATAGTAATGTATAGATATATACTCTTTGAAAACAAACAAAACTTACCGAACAGTACAAACTTAGTCTTGCATGTTGCTTCCTATATCTTTGTAGTCTTGTATGTTGCTTCGTATATCTTTGTAGTCTTGTATGTTGCTTCGTATATCTTTGTAGTCTTGTATGTTGCTTCGTATATCTTTGTAGTCTTGTATGTTGCTTCGTATATCTTTGTAGTCTTGTATGTTGCTTCGTATATCTTTGTAGTCTTGTATGTTGCTTCGTATATCTTTGTAGTCTTGTATGTTGCTTCCTATATCTTTGTAGTCTTGTATGTTGCTTCGTATATCTTTGTAGTCTTGTATGTTGCTTCGTATATCTTTGTAGTCTTGTATGTTGCTTCCTATATCTTTGTAGTCTTGCATGTTGCTTCGTATATCTTTGTAGTCTTGTATGTTGCTTCGTATATCTTTGTAGTCTTGTATATTGCTTAGTATATCTTTGTAGTCTTGTATGTTGCTTCGTATATCTTTGTAGTCTTGCATGTTGCTTCGTATATCTTTGTAGTCTTGTATGTTGCTTCCTATATCTTTGTAGTCTTGTATGTTGCTTCGTATATCTTTGTAGTCTTGTATGTTGCTTCGTATATCTTTGTAGTCTTGTATGTTGCTTCGTATATCTTTGTAGTCTTGTATGTTGCTTCCTATATCTTTGTAGTCTTGTATGTTGCTTCGTATATCTTTGTAGTCTTGTATATTGCTTAATCATAATAACATATTTCTCTAAACTGAAACACTGCATTACCATTGTGTCTAAACTATTTATTTACTGATTAATACATAATTTAGTCAATTGTAATGGTTGTCACAATCATCCCGACCCTACATACCATGGCTTAAACGGCAAGGATTTCATATTTATGCTAGCGATGCGTTTGGACGTTTTTGCAAAAGGAGCCAACATCCGGTTTGTTCTTTTGGGTCTAAAATCAAATCGATATTGTAAGAATATATTACTGCAACCATAAAACATTCACTACATGAGAATTCTACCTATGCGCTTGAAAATGTGATTTTTGTGAATAGCAGTCGTTTCGGTTTACGGATTTTGGCATATTTGCACGAGATATGCGTTGCAAAATTGCGCAAGCGCCGAGCAAACACGGCTGCTGTCCGATACTATAAATGACGTGGAGAACCATTGTTACAATTGACCCGTGTTACAATTGTACCCGGTTTCCCCTACCATTTCATTTAACACATCCACAACAAAAACGCTTTAGAATTTCAGCAGATTGTTGAGTCAATTATTATTATTATTATACATAACGCTATTGTTGGTGTGATTTGTACCGTTGTTCCATATTTGATGACAGTGACGTTATTCCTCAAAGGTCACGTGAGAACCAACGTCATTCTCACCAAGTGACGAATCTGTTCTAAACAGTTTCTCAATTTCAGCGTTAATTCTGGGATTTAAAAATTGTAATATTGAATTATAAAAGTCCTGCCATGGCTGAATAATGTTGTTTAAATATTGAAGTTCACTCAACTGTGTAAATGAGTACCTGGCTACAGACAGAGGTGGATATCTGAACGCGCAGTAATTGCAGTATGGCTGAATGCTTCCCAGAGAAGTTGAGTTGGTGTTCGAGTGAACAGGTCTGCCAGGGGGTGAAGTGTAAAGTGCTTTGAACAGTCCCGAGGACTGGATACCGCGCTATATAATTCTTACCTTTCTATAAATAATCACTACTGATAAAATTTTACCGCCTTACACTCAGTTGAATTTGAAAGAGATTTTCTAACGTCGCCATGTAATTTCGATGCTTATTTATGGGCATTTTTTTAGAAATAAATCACAATCTTAACATTTAACCTTTTGCAGCGAATGCACGCATTGTACACAAGTATAGTTAGAAGGCGTGTGTGGAATTTGGTTCATACGTCTTCATTTCCCAGAAGTCACTCGGAAAGTGAGAGACTGTTTGACAGAAACAGGCCCGCCACTTAGCGGGAATGACTAAAAGATGCAGAAACGATGCGTGGGTTTTGTATAAGACCAATTCTCTAGAGGAAAAACGTAAATCTATTGGGCATCGTTTCTGTGCAATTTCCTTATGGATGACACCCGAATGCTACGCAAGTTTAGCAATAAATGATTTAGTAGTTTAACAGTAGTCCCAAATAGAGTTCGTTGCCACAGTATATATAAACACCGCAAACATCCACAAACGAGGACAATGGCTACAGTGAAGGACATACGGATTTCGGTTTTTTAGGGTCAAAACATTTGATATACTTTAACTACAGATGACGCGTGTACACTGCCGAACCATTGCGTGCAGACGGTATGGACAGAGCAGTGAAAAAGAACATCCAAAGTGAGATCGGCTTGTCATGCCAAGGCCGACTCCAGTTATCTTTTAGCAAGTTCTCGTGTAGCCTTCGTGGAGCATTAGCTGTGATCGACGCAACAGCGTTGTTTTTTGGCCCGTGTTTACCAGACGGCGGGCTGGTCGTCAGATAAGAACACTGGGCCCAAAACTGATTAATGACCCTCCACAACGTGATGTTAATGTAGCCCCGAAGTCGTGTCGTAATAATGAACAATAGGTATTAGGTCAGATGAACTTGAGTCGGAAAACACTGTTGGAGAATGGATAATTAAAATCAACATTTAAAAATGTGTAACGTTTTTGTTTAGGCAGAAAGGACGTTCCTACTTGTCTAAATGTGACATTGTCGTCATCGTCGTCGCTATCGCTATCGCCATCGTCATCGTCATCGTCATCGTCATCGTCATCATCATCATCATTATCATAATTTGTTATCACTTTTGGTAGATCCATCCGTGCAAACGCGGACTTAAAGTGTGTTCCAGTTGACGCAGCAACCAATCAGTTGCGTCGCAAAAAATTATTTAGGTTACATCATCATCATCAGAACCACCACCACCAACAATAACAACAACAACAACATCAACAACAACAATAAAAATATCTCCATCGTTATTATTAAAAATATGTAACAAATTTAACAAGATTGCCATCAAAAACAAAACACACAGATGGCAAGTGGACAAGTAAGCAATTGGCTTTACGAGAGTAACCTTTCTTTCTGAGATATTTGTAAATGTTGTTAAATATATGCACGCTGCCTCAATTTGATCTCCTCGTAACCTGCTTGTCTCTATGGTGGTTAAATCACATCCTTTTAGACGTTTATCATAACTACGGCATCTTAGTTCTTGAATCAAGTATCCGAGCTTGTACACAGTATTCTAATTGAGGCCTAACTATTGCTTTATACATGTACATAATTAGCTCTTTTTCCATATAATTATGTTATATTTCTCCTAATCAACCCAATACTTTGATTACCCTTTGAAGCTAAAATACCACATTGCTCTGAAACGTTCATATCAGCTCTTATTGTTTTTTCTTTTATGGTAGTACACTGTACCTAGAATAGTATCTCCCATTGTACACTTTACATTCAACTTCCATTGTCCTGTGTGTAAGCATTTATATTATTATTAAGTAGAAGAACAATTAAAAAAATAACCAAAATATGCATTCCAACTGCATGCATCACCTGTGGTGGTAAATTCCTAAACCTTTATCGCGGTAAAATTCCTAGGAATATCCACAACGGAACGCCAGTGTGACGCATCAAAATATAATATTATAAGCGGGGTCTGCGATAGTACACATCACCCATTGTGCGCGCGTGTGGGACGGCCGCTCGCTGGCGTGACGCGACCTTCCCCCGCGGGCATGAATAATCCAATTAACGAATGTATAATCAGACGCGACCGCGGGGTGCCGCGCTCTCTCGGCGCCGTTGACAACGGGCCTCGAGTGCCGGACGGCAAACTTTGTACCCTCCCTCGCTGACGCTTTTTCTCGCGTCGACTCGACACGCGCTGGGCAGTCGCGTCGAGTCACAGGCGGATTAACATCGTTGATTCTATCACAGCGAGCCCGCATTCTTGCTGAGATTGTCACGCACGAAACTGGTGCCTGTCAGAGGGTTGTCGTGCTCAAAGCGTCGAGGGAGTAGTGACTGGTGTTCGGTGTTCATACGTGGAACGGGGATCCGTTTGCTCGGGTAATCGACTGGCGCGAGGCAGGGGAAGCTCACCGGGGGATGATCGCGCGTGTGTGAGTCGCGTCCGGTCTCCAGCTGGGCGACACATTGGTTTAATCGGACTTGGGCCGTTTGAGGGCGTTTAGTTGCAGCATGAGGCAGGTGAGTTCAACGGTTCGAGTACTAACTATATGTGGTAGGTAGAAGTTACCCTAGTTTTAGCACATCTTCAGCAAATACGTAGTGTACTTTTAGCGGTGTTTGTTTCCTGAAGCATGAGTACAGTGGTTTTGTGTGTCGTACTATCCCCGGTGTCACAATCATCATCGCATTTTGTCTGATTATCGAGATCGATTTGGTTTTCTTCTTCTCTGGTGCCCTTTGCCAGAGCCCTGTGTTTGGTTTCCCGGAGACCCGGCCCTGAACTACTCTGTATTTCACCAGGACTGTCCCCCGGCATTATCACCATCGTCGTCATCACCATTATCGTCGTCGTTCAGAGCCGTCTCACAATAAGACTTTGACATGGAGTGCTCGAACGCCTTGTTGCCTTCAGTGAGCATCCTGTACACTTCAGAACAATCGAGTCTGTATATCAACGACCAAATAAACGACGCAGGGCATCAGACAACATGATAACTAGACTCCCCATCGTGCTCGAAGCAAGAACGGAGTGTCACGGCGTGGCAGCTGCGCGGAAACCACGGGGCAATTACGACACGTCGTAAAAACGTCATCTCCGACTGTTCTGAGGGAACTTGCTTTAAAATATCGCTCAGGACGATTGCCCTACAAAGCATAGGAAATGGAGTTCCAGATCGGGTCACATGCATCATATTGGACCAGTCACCCACTTCATATGACACTTGCTGTTTCGGACTTTTGCCATCTCTAGAACTTTAAAGCCATAATAAAGGCTCGATTATCCTGGGCGATTTTAGCCAATTTCAACGTGTCCATAAGGGATTGTTCATTGGTAAAATAGTGGCACAATACGTAGAGATTGATGGTTGTTTTAGGGCATTGGAAGCATAGGCATAGCAATGGGGGATCATAAGGATTAAGGGATGAAAGGGCTGGTAAACAAGCTGGTAAACAAGCTGCATTTATCTGATATTTGAACCCACGGTACTAACCACAGTAACAATAGCGTTATGTATAATAATAATTATTATTATAATTATAACAGTAATACTAATAAATAACAATAATAATAATAATCCACTCGGCAACAACAACAACAACAACAACAACTATAGCAGCAGCAGCAGCAGCAGCAGCAGCAGCAGC
>OY759272.1:20527570-20697570 GCA_963662155.1 Lamellibrachia columna | reverse complement strand
GGATCACGGAAGTCGGCTCGCTACAGCAGTATGTGGTCGGAGGTGGCCGCGACAGGCACAGCGGCTAACTCGCTGTGGGAAAACGTCTCGCTGTCTATCGACCTCCTCAACAGCTCGCTCGCCTACCGCATCTTCCTGCAGCGCTGCGCCAACTGCCGCTACTTCGACGACGAGCTGGTGCTACGCCGGGCTGTCTACCGCTATGAGAACTACTGGCTGCCACTGCTGTCGATGTGGTCCAACGTCGACCTGGAACCGCCGGCCGACGTACACTGGGTGTGGCACGGCCACATGGTCATGTCAGACCACTACGCCGAGTACTGCCGCGCCACCTACGGCCGGGTGATGCGGCACAAGATCCGGCTGTCGCAGGCGGAGGAGGAGGCGGCGACGACACGGACTCGGCTCCTCTGGCGGAACGAGTACCCGACGGAGCGCTATGACGTCGACTGGAACGCGAGCATCCGCAAGCGACCGCCGCCGGCGAATGCGTCCAAACTCTCTCCGCTCACCGCCGTCGTGCGCAAGGAGCGCCTATTCTGCTACCAGGTGTCGCTGCCGCACTACAGTGACGTCACATTCCTGCGGCGCGCGCTCGCGCGCTACAAGCAGTACCTGCTGCTGCGCATGCTCAAGCCGGAAGTGACGGTGACGCTGCCGTGCGACGTGCAACTGATGCGGCGGATCCACGCACTGCATCCTCTCGAGTATCTCTACGACGTCGAACACTTCCTCCGGCGGCGTCAGGACGTCGGCCCGCGGGACCTCTTCCCCGACCCGGACGAGTTCGTCTTTGTTGCGGCCGACCTCAGTAACTCGGACGCTTGGCGGAAGGTGTTCGGGGAGCCGCTCGCCGTGCCCGGGACAGGCTTCCGCGGCGGTCCCGTCCAGCAGTACCTGGCGCCGCTGTTCGCAGACTTCATCGATCACGAGATGGCGCAGTCGTGCGAGATCACCATCGACAACATGAAAGTGACAGAGATCCGGTCACGTGACAAGAATGTCGTCATCGAGGCGCGCCGGGTGGGCGATAATTCGTTCGCATTCCAGGTAAGTTTATTGCAAAATGGTGATATTTTTTTTCATTTTATTAGAGTAATGTCGGGCAAACTGCGCCTCCTTTTGAGGCAAACACTTGTATGTATTTATGTATGTATGTATGTATGTATGTATGTATGTATGTATGTATGTATGTATGTATGTATGTATGTATGTATGTATGTATGTATGTATGCATGCATGCATGCATACATGCATGCATATATATATATATATATATATATATATATATATATATATATATATATATATATATATATATATATATATATATATATATATATATATATATAACTCGCGTGAACCAATCACAGGATATAAGGGACATCTAAATTTTTTATTTGATTGAATTTGATTCTCATTTTTAATTAGTCAAAGTATGTGCTGCGAAACTGTTTAAGCTGTTCAATTTCCTGTAATAATAATACGGGTTTAAACTCAAATTGGTGTAAATTTCTTGACGTGCTATTTCGGCTAAAATCGAACGTATCCAAATTTATTTGGCATCATGTTGCAAAAAGTTGTACGATATTTTGTGGGTGAATACATTAGCCTACACAAAATACCAAACAAACTGCTATAATCATTGCTGTAGACCCTATTAGAGACATGTCTTTATTTCTCCAAGAAGCACAACAGAAACAATTGAATACGGGATAATGACGTTTCTCCCACAGCCAATACTGCGGGTGAAGGGTAAAGTCGGCGCGACCATCTCCAGTCTCGACAGCACGGGCCTAGGGTCGGTCGTCTTCGACAGCAAGCGGCACAGAGGCATCGAGTTCCAGATCTCGTACGGCAAACAGCGGCGGTTCGCCTGCGTGTCGGGAGAACGACACATAGCTAGCGTCTTCTTCAGGTAAGCATCAAAACGTACCTAAGCTAACGTAATATTTAAGTTTTTTAAGAGTCTACAATATACAACAGTCCACAATACAATAATTTTTGTTAAATTGAACCATACGATGTGTGTGTGTGTGTGTGTGTGTGTGTGTGTGTGTGTGTGTGTGTGTGTGTGTGTGTGTGTGTTTGTGTGTGTGTATATATATATGTATGTATGTATGCATGTATGTATACATATATATATATATACATACATACATACATACATATTATATATATATATACATACATATATATATATTATATATATATATATATATATATATATATATATATATATATATATATATATATATATATATATATATATATATATATATATATATATATATATATATATATATATATATATATATAGATATATTTATATATATATATATATATATATATATATATATATATATATATATATATATATATATATATATATATATATATATATATATATATATATATATATATATACATATATATATGAAAAACATATATATGAAATAAATAAATCATGAAATTGTGGCATTCTTATGTGCTAGTGGTCGTTTATGATATTGCCATGTAACATTCTTGGAGTCATGCCATACAATTTGCAAAGGCTTTTCCCTGGATCAATTCGTATCACTTAGCGGACACATAGCGGGGTAGATCATGAGGAGCGAAGTTATGTAAGAATCCTGCCTGAAAATAATATGAAACCCATTTTTTGTGTGAATTTAACTACTGAGATAACACTCATCACACTCGCGCATTGATATTTTTTTTAATTAAAAGTGAACATTTAATCAGAGATAGGGCGTACTACAAAAGGTTGCATACAATAGACAGTTTCAGTCCCTACGTTCCATGCTCGGAACATATCTCAGTACTCAATGTAGCCTGCAAGTTTGACGTATCTCATACGTAGCCGTAAGGCAGGTTCAGCTCTAAGTTTAAGCAGTGAAATCGCCCATTAAGCACTATTGTGTTTGTTTTGGCCTTCAACCACGCCATGTCTGGGTGGTTTCCACCATGGCAGCGGGTGTGTCGACTTGTTCTAAAACGTAGGCTATATTAACAGTAAAATCACTAGTGCATTCCCTGTCATATTAAGTTAAAACTGTTCTTAGATAACTAGATTACATAGCATGTAAAATTGTTGCAAGTCTTGTTTGAAATATATATATAAGTAGCGTATTCTCTAATGGCGGCCACTCTATCTGTATTTACCTATGCGTATCTCAGGACGAAACTGTAAGTTACAGTTATCACTGATTGATAACATCATGAAATTTGGTAGACCTTCTTGTGGTTAAAATATCTAATATCTGAGGTCCGTCTGGTTATCTGGATTGATAACATCGTTGGTAGACCTTCTATGATCGTCTGTTGTGTCTCTTTCAGTCCGCGTCAGGCGCTCATGACGACTTCCGGTTCGTTCCGGACGCAGACGACACTGGTGGAGCTGGCGAAGGTGTCGTGCGCAGACCCATGTCTATCTTTCACGTGCCGCGTGCAGACTGCCCAGTGCGACCCCCACGTGTTCACCCTGGACCGTGACCAGTACGTGTCCGGTCCCCTGCCGTCAGACCTGCCGCCCGCCTTCGTCCAGAGCTGGCTGCCCTGGCCACTGTCCACTCGCGACGACACGGAGTTCTCCTTGGCCCGGCACAGGTATACGACGTATACTATCTAAGGTTGTACAAATGTTGATGTCCATACATCACGGGGTCACTGTTAGGGTCAGACCGCATTGCAGTATTGCATTGGTGGCCGTGCTAACGTTTTGTCTGATTATAAGAAAACGTGACTATCAAACATTCTCAGACTTCTCCGCAGCCACCGCCACCCTGTCATTAATATATTGATTCTTGTTAAAATCACATACAATCACTCTTTTAATCGTGTCGCAAACGCGCCTAACCTCAAAATTGGCAGTTTTTTTTGTAAAATACCGGTGTTTCGTGAATGTCACCACCAAAATATCTAGGCTTCTTCGATTCGAATCCGCGTCATACTGCAACATCTCACTGCCAAAGGTGCAACATCTCACTGCCAAAGGTGCAACATCTCATTGCCAAAGGTGCAACATCTCACTGCCAAAGCTGCAACATCTCCCTGCCAAAGGTGCAACATCTCACTGCCAAAGGTGCAACATCTCACTGCCAAAGGTGCAACATCTCACTGCCAAAGGTGCAACATCTCACTGCCAAAGGTGCAACATCTCACTGCCAAAGGTGCAACATCTCACTGCCAAAGGTGCAACATCTCACTGCCAAAGGTGCAACATCTCATTGCCAAAGGTGCAACATCTCACTGCCAAAGGTGCAACATCTCACTGCCAAAGCTGCAACATCTCACTGCCAAAGGTGCAACATCTCACTGCCAAAGCTGCAACATCTCACTGCCAAAGGTGCAACATCTCACTGCCAAAGGTGCAACATCTCACTGCCAAAGGTGCAACATCTCACTGCCAAAGGTGCAACATCTCACTGCCAAAGGTGCAACATTTTGATCGTTCCAACCTTTCTGGCTGAACACAATTACTTCTTGGCAAATGAAATAACTGTAATAGGCTAAATTGCATATTTATAGGCATTTCATTTGTGCAAAACCTTCTAATGTTCGTGTGTGCACACTTCACCTTCACCATTGCAGGAATTACCATTCGTTAGACCTTTCCATAGGTTGCTCTCTTTAGCTGTTATTGTCTAGTGTTTCTGAACAGTTGGCAATGTCGTCGCGCCATCGTCTCCTCGGCCTGCTTCGTGCTCTTTTCTCGGTATCCATTCAGATGATTCTGCTGCTCTGCTGCTCTATCAGCGTAAAATACGGGGTCACCAATGTTGATAATTGTATCTAACAACGTCCATCTGCAAGGAATGTGGTGGCATTTCGCGTCCAAATTCGATTGGCCACTATCTTTGTGCATGATTAATTCTGGATTGATAATTTAATTAATTAACTCCAATACATTAAATTACAGCTTACTCACGTACTCGCCATAACAAACATAATATGGACAAATGTTTATCGTCGCGTGAGGAGATTCAACGATAGGCAACAGGAAAATGGGTACACTTTGGAGAAGTTATATTGATGTAATATCAAGTAAGCAAAATCAATTATGTAGGAGAAAACATTTATCTACAGAATAGAAAAAGATACGAAACCATCTGCATCTTACTATACATCGGATTTCCTGCAATATATTATTCCATTCTATTCTCTCGTGTCGCCACGCTTTTCCTTTCCACTGCAAAAGACATACTCTGGTATTGGAGTTGAAAATCGCCATATCGTCTGTTCTGCAAGGCTCTGGCAGGAAGGGCCATTCTATGCTATACTCCTTTCCTTGAGGATCATCTCCAAAGTCGCACTCGGTATCTTCATTTCGTCGTTTCTCGTTCAGTATGACTTGGAGAAAAATCGAAGGATTCCTTATGTTGGTTGTGTCCCCATGTATAAAAAAACTAATCCCTCGTGAACGAATTCTAAGATTAATTACCCACCTTCTGCGGTCGGGTGACTCAGACATAAAGATCTTCTTCTCGGAAGTAGTGTGCTTGGCATAGTGCGGTTAGACCCGGGGGAGCTCGAGATCCACCGTGGGAAGATCATCTTTAGGAACCAGTGGTTATATTGTTATTACATTTAGTAGACCTTGGGACTACCCTGACTACCGCTCCATTCTAAATACATATTTGAGGCTGGTGTTCTTTTCCTCCAGGCGGTTGCTGATGTTGTTGATCCACCGTAACCCGGGCCTTCCTCTCGGTATCTTTCCCGCCACGTGGCTGCTAATGTGGTTGATCCACCGTAACCCTGGCCTTCCTCTCGGTCGCTTTCCCTCCAGGTGGCTGCTAATGTTGTTGATCCACCGTAACCTGGACCTTCCTCTCGGTCTCTTTCCCTCCAGGTGGCTGCTAATGTTGTTGATCCACCGTAACCTGGACCTTCCTCTCGGTCTCTTTCCCTCCAAGTGGCTACTAATGTTGTTGATCCACCGTAATCCGGGCCTTCCTCTCGGTCTCGTTTCCGTCACCGTCGGGCTTAGGGCCACTTTTATGACAGAATTATCTTCTCTTCTCATCACCTGACCATGCCATCTGAATGTATATATATTATCTACCTTGATCACACCTACAATTGGGCCGATCTTGCTCTTCCTGTAGAGATGATCATTTCGCTGTCTGTCTCATTTGGTGTCACCCTGCGTCATTTTGTGTCACCCTGTATCATTTGGTGTCACCCTGTATCATTCACATGGCTTACATGTCTGCTGCAGTGATCCGACTTTCAAATCTCTTTGTTTAGGTCGAACATCACCTTGTGTCGCTCTTGGTGGCGTAAGCCATGGGTTTCTCAACTGGGGCCGTCATGTATTTCTAGGGGGTCATGGGTTCCCTAACAGGGGCCGTCATGTATTTCTAAGGGGTCATGGGTTCCCTAACTGGGGCCCTCATGTAGTTCTAGGGGGTCATGGGTTCCCTAACTGGGGCCGTCATGTAGTTCTAGGGGGTCATGGGTTCCCTATCTGGGGCCGTCATGTATTTCTAGGGGGTCATGGGTTCCCTAACTGGGGCCGTCATGTATTTCTAGGGGGTCATGGGTTCCCTAACTGGGGCCGTCATGTAGTTCTAGGGGGGTCATGGGTTCCCTAACTGGGGCCGTCATGTAGTTACTGGGGGTCATGGGTTCCCTAACTGGGGCCGTCATGTATTTCTAGGGGGTCATGGGTTCCCTAACTGGGGCCGTCATGTATTTCTATGGGGTCATGGGTTCCCTAACTGGGGCCGTCATGTAGTTCTAGGGGGTCATGGGTTCCCTAACTGGGGCAGTCATGTATTTCTAGGGGGTCATGGGTTCCCTAACTGGGACCGTCATGTAGTTCTAGGGGTCATGGGTTCCCTAACTGGGGCCGTCATGTAGTTCTAGGGGGTCATGGGTTCCCTAACTGGGGCCGTCATGTAGTTCTAGGGGGTTATGGGTTCCCTAACTGAAGCCGTCGTGTAGTTCTAGGGGGCCATGGGTTCCCTAACTGGGGCCGTCATGTATTTCTAGGGAGTCATGGGTTCCCTAACTGGGGCCGTCATGTAGTTCTAGAGGGTCATGGGTTCCCTAACTGGGGCCGTCATGTAGTTCTAGGGGGTCATGGGTTCCCTAACTGGGGCCCTCATGTAGTTCTAGGGGGTCATGGGTTCCCTAACTGGGGCCGTCATGTAGTTCTAGGGGTCATGGGTTCCCTAACTGGGGCCGTCATGTATTTCTAGGGGGTCATGGGTTCCCTAACTGGGGCCGTCATGTAGTTCTAGGGGGTCATGGGTTCCCTAACTGGGGCCGTCATGTAGTTCTAGGGGGTCATGGGTTCCCTAACTGGGGCCGTCATGTAGTTCTAGGGGGTCATGGGTTCCCTAACTTGGGCCGTCATGTAGTTCTAGGGGGTCATGGGTTCCCTAACTGGGGCCGTCATGTAGTTCTAGGGGGTCATGGGTTCCCTAACTGGGGCCGTCATGTAGTTCTAGGGGTCATGGGTTCCCTAACTTGGGCCGTCATGTATTTCTAGGGGGTCATGGGTTCCCTAACTGGGGCCGTCATGTATTTCTAGGGTGTCATGGGTTCCCTAACTGGGGCCGTCATGTATTTCTAGGGGGTCATGGGTTCCCTAACTGGGGCCGTCATGTAGTTCTAGGGGGTCATGGGTTCCCTAACTGGGGCCGTCATGTAGTTCCTGGGGGTCATGGGTTCCCTAACTGGGGCCGTCATGTATTTCTAGGGGGTCATGGGTTCCCTAACTGGGGCCGTCATGTATTTCTAGGGGGTCATGGGTTCCCTAACTGGGGCCGTCATGTATTTCTAGGGGGTTATGGGTTCCCTAACTGGGGCCGTCATGTAGTTCTAGGGGGTCATGGGTTCCCTAACTGGGGCCGTCATGTAGTTCTAGGGGGTCATGGGTTCCCTAAATTGGGGCCGTCATGTAGTTCTAGGGGGTCATGGGTTCTCCAACTGGGCCCGTCATGTAGTTCTAGGTGGTCATGGGTTCCCTAACTGGGGCCGTCATGTAGTTCTAGGGCGTCATGGGTTCCCCAACTGGGGCCGTCGTGTATTTCCAGGGGGTCATGGGTTCCCTAACTGGGGCCGTCATGTATTTCTAGGGGGTCATGGGTTCCCTAATTGGGGCCGTCATGTATTTCTAGGGGGACATGGGTTCCCTAACTGGGGCCGTCATGTATTTCTAGGGGGTCATGGGTTCCCCAATTGGGGCCGTCATGTATTTCTAGGGGGTCATGGGTTCCCCAACTGGGGCCGTCATGTATTTCTAGGGGGTCATGGGTTCCCTAACTGGGGCCGTCATGTATTTCTAGGGGGTCATGGGTTCCCCAATTGGGGCCGTCATGTATTTCTAGGGGGTCATGGGTTCCCTAACTGGGGCCGTCATGTATTTCTAGGGGGTCATGGGTTCCCTAACTGGGGCCGTCATGTAGTTCTAGGGAGTCATGGGCGACAATTATTTTAGAATGGCACATTAGTTATTATGTGTGTTGTATTCAAGTCCTGTCAGGCTGTTCCGTATTGGTGTCATGCGTCACTTGTGTGGCGCCACTGTTCTGACTGCGTCTGTTGTTAATTTGATTATGTTCTAAATAAAGTATTCGGTTACCACGTGGCCTAGTAACTTGCCAATTTCACCTCAAACTCTTCCGAAGCATTCACAAAACAGACGGCACTGTTTGCAATGCCTGCGGCGCGAATATTCATTGTCAAATGTCACTACGTCCACAACAGTGGATTCGCTGGTTGTTGTAAAACTCGGCGAGTACTCGCTTCCAGTCTGAAGCACCGTGGCAGGAAGATTGGATTCGGCTGTCAGATGGTGAAGTTGGAAGACGTAGACATGATGGCTGTCTTCATATATCAAAACAACGACAGACTCGTGTCGGTGGCGCACTCTATCGGCACCGAACACCTCCCAACGATGGATCAGGTACGACTGCAACATTCGCGCATGCGTGGAAATGTATCATATCACCCTTGCCACAACTTACGTTTCATTTGCAGATTATGCTCATCCTTATTTCATTTGGTAATCTCCTGATATTTGTCAAGAAGTCTCTCAATTTTAAATGCATGTATTTGTTCATAGTAGGGCTCTATTTGTATTACAAATGTAGCTAGAAATATAATAACGGTCGTTTTTGTTTGAAACTATGTTACGTTTCTCAAGTGCACAGTTACAATGTCGTAAAAAGTCGTAAACAACAATGGCGTTGCCATGCCAACGAATCGTTTGTGCCATTCCGCCAGCCGTTCATTTTGAATTTATAATCAAGTTGTGAGAGTGGTGATATGGTGAGTGGCGCCACTGTCGGGGAGTGTAGTAGGCCTTGTTATATAGAAATCTGTTTTACCCTACAAAGGCAAAAGACATTATCTACAAAAACTTAAAAGGAGATAATTGGCTTTTAAAGTTTTTGCTCTGGCAGAATGTTGCAGTTACTGCATATTTTAAACTGCTTTAATTCGGAAATATGATGGGTTAGTACCATGAAACTTTGATGAAGAATAAAGCAGATGCGGCACAAGTCGATAGTCCAATAGTCCTATTTTCATCAATTCTGCAGTTACTGCAGCGTTGTTCAGTTTCTTTACAGGTAACAACGAACCTCACACAATATCATATTGCAATATCCCATTTTGAACATATTTTCGTTTTTGCGAGCACGCCCGAGCAGTCCCAAGGACTGGATACCGCGCTATTTAAGAACGTACCTTTACCCTTTTATATAACTTATTGAACTGATACGAATCTACGTGAAAACATTAAGAACGTTAGAACTTTCAAAATGTATCTGCGTCGTCGAAGCATAGATCATAATATTATTCAAGGTTATGAGCCTTCGTGCCGGCATCATGTCGGATACGTCCTATCCTTTAAACTGGCGCCACCTTCCGGATACCCTCAGAACTATGCCACTTTTCGGATGACATTGTCTGGCTGTCTGATGTTTGGGCTATCTTATCTCATTACTAGCCGAGTTGCCCATTGCATGGGTCAAAAAGGCAACCACTGCAAGTGCTTCTGACTCCTTGCATTACCAGATCAAGGTTTGGTAGTGCAATGCCATTGCAATGAAAACTTCACGCACCAAAAGTAATTTACAACCGCCGGTTTCACGATGCGGTCGGCGGACGTTTGGCGTAGATCACGTAACAATGGCAGAAACACGCATAGCGGTGCTAACAATTCTATGTAGCTATTGTTCTGAGTTACGTCATTTACCTGAAACGTCCACATTGGCTCAATTGACGTAATATCCCATCCCCGGAGGAATTTCGAATATTTTTTAATGTACGAACCATCTCCATGGACCCCCCGGACATGCGAAACTGACGGAGGTACATTCACAGACTACTTTATATTAAAGACACGTGATTACGCCTAAGGCAACTAGAACTGATAACATCGTTGTCGGCGCAGGTTTCCAATCTCTGTCCGGTGACGTTCGACGCGGAAGCGGGCGACCACGGCATGCTGGTAAAAAATCACAACGAGGACTGGTGCGTCTGCACCGGCCGGTGGGAATCAACGAAGACCGGAGGTGGGTCTTACGTTATATCCGAAAATCATAGCATTTATGCTTTGCACCACGACTTCATCGATCAGTCGGCCGGCCGGCCGGTCACGCCGTTTACTGACCCACTGAGGGGCACGCACGCACGCACGCACGCACGCACGCACGCACGCACGCACGCACGCACGCACGCACGCACGCACGCACACTGGTTCGCTCGTTCACGCATGAACAGGCGCACACTCTAACTCCATCGCTCCCTTACTGACGCACGCACTCTCTCGTTCATTCACCCAGTCACTATCTCAGTCATTCACTCACTCAGTCACACACCCACCAACTCCCCAACTCATCTACTCCCCAACTCACCGACTCATCAACTCACCAACTCACCAACTCGCCAAACGTAATGTTAACGTATTTCCCGCACTCCCGACGAGACATTGCCAACCGTCCTTAACAAGACACCCGTCTCTTTCGTTGCAGACTCGACGGGTCACGTGCGCCTCAGCATCTTCCGCTTCGACACGTGCCGCCTGCAGACGGTGCTCGTGCGCGACGACGAACTTCAGACGATCAGCATCGACAACGTCAACATCGACCTGCCGATAGGGCGGGTCACGATCGCTGCCGGATGTCGCCTGCTCGCCGAGCACGTGGCGCTGGCGTTCGCCGTCGGCACGCTGTTCGTCCAGTGCCAGCGAACGGCGGCGCTGGCGGCCGTGCCGTGGATCGGTGACGGCAGCGTCCGTAGCGTCCGCAGCACCCGCTCGATCGACTCCACCGAGTCGGCCGGCTCCAAGAGCCTCCCGGGGAAGACGCTGGGCGTGGCGCGTCTGTCCGTCAAGCGGCGACTGAGTGAGAAGAAACGTTCACGGCGGCGGAAGATCTCGGCGAGTTTCACGTTCCTGTTGGCGTGCGGACTGAGGATCGACCAGGCCGTGAACGTTGCCGCCGGCTCGAGGCCGTCCTCCCGTCGGAGCTCCGCCATCTTCGCGCCGCCCTTCCCGGACATCGCTCCGTACGACGGCCTTGGGCAGGACGCCGGCGTTAACCCCGTCGACCTGGGCAGCAAGCTGATGGTGATGAACGGCGGACAGCTGCCGGACTACTACGCCAACGGCGACGCCGACTGTCAGTTCATTGACGTCAGACTCTAGGCAGATGATACCTCGACGGCATGTGTAACTTGTCCGGGGATTGTGCAAATTGTGTAAATGGTTGTCATCCCGGGAATTAGACAGTTTATGAACATTCACTGTCAAAACCGCCACTAAAGGACACTAATTCTATCTTCCGCTCAGTATCGTTTATTTAAGTACATCACCTTTGTTTCACTATCTCTCAGTTAGTGTCTAGGCTCAAGTCCAGGCTCAAGGCGCGCGAGCAACTCTCTGAGTCGACTTCCTTAGGGAAAAAAATGTAAAATACATCATCTGTGGAGAACCCGGGAAGTGTGACAAGGACGACGCCGAGGAACCTTGACGACTCTGGAAGCGATTCCCACACACAAACGCCATGACTAACGACAGGGACGGACTGATACAGTCCGGGAACGGGTCCACGTTTCGTCTCAGGCACTCGACTGATTCTTGCATTCTTACACGTTGAATAAATTAATTGATGCTTGTCGGTTGCTAAAACGACATCCTTTTCGACTCGTCATAGACCACGAAAGCATACATTGTGTTAAAAACAAAACAACAAATAATATGATTGCGCGCGAATTGCGTGCCGACGGTGTGGCATATAATGCGTCCCTCTGTAGACTAGGCGCCGTTTGAACTGCGGATGTGTCTAAACAGCGGTACATATTTTATGCGACTATTTTTTTGTATAATAAATAAATAAAGATGTTGTATAATAAATTGACTTCATCAACTCTGACTCATACTGCATGTTCAGTAAAGAAGAATGACCTACTGCTTTTGTCTTGCTCCATGACACACAGATCCGTTTAATCCAGCCGAGCTCCCACAATTTCCTGCCACGCTGTGTCCGTTCTTGCTTGCTTCAACCTTTCTGTTGTGTCCCGGAGATGGGGAGGGGGGAGGGGGGAGGGGGGGGGCACTCAGTACGGTTTACATCGCCAGTAGACCATCCTTGATAATTTGTCTAACTGACCTCTCCCCCAAAAAAAACTTTATATTTCTGTCAAAAAGACGCGCTTCTCAAGTTGAGTGATTTGAAATATACACCAATATCCTTCGGCAGAAGTGACTTTCCACAAGATAGGCAAAATGATACTTAGTAGTAAATAGGAGATAAACCACCCAACTAAGATGGCGTGATTGCGTAATAAGGAATAAAGAAAAGTGGAAAGGGGTAACAGTTGGGGTGGTGCAGCAGTGCATGAACTAGCCACAACCGCGGGTCCCGGGCCCGAGAATCTTGTCGGGCCCGAGAATCTTGTCGGGCCTGTGAATCTTCTGTCGGGCACGCAACTGTCAAAAGTCAAGGCCATTTTGGTTCGCGCGTTTTTGATGTATTTACAAAATATTTATGTAGCGGAAAGAGATCAGGTTTGACCATTTGGTGGACGTATGCTACGTTATATGTATGCTACCTCCTTACGTCATAACATCTACTCCGACAGAAGGCGCCTTTTACGACAACTGCTACGAGAATACAGGATACGGAAGAGAGTGGCGCGGGAATTAGTCGAAGAACAAGAGGGGTTCAGAAAGGGCAGGTGGACGCCCGTTGGGGTGTTTGCTTTAAGACAGCTGGTACAAAAGAGGTTGGGGACCTTGGTAAGGTTCCGAGAGAGATGGTAATAGCACAGCTGAGAATATCGGGGGTGTCAGAGGCATAAGTTATGACGGTGTAAGCTGTGTTCGATGGAACGAAAGGAAGAATAGTGGTAGGCGAACATAGGAGTGGCAGGAGAGTAGAAAGAGAGAGGTGCCAGTCCTTAGGTTTTTTTTTTTTTAGACAAATCATCCCGGAAATCCCCGGTTTATTGTGTACGCCCTAAACTCCCTTTTTCAAAACCCCCAGGGTGGGCCTAGGATGGGCCTGGTATGATATGGTTTTGTGTAGGCCTACTTTGGTGGAATGATTAACGCGAGGATGGCTGTTCGGAGGCAGAGTGCGAAGAACACAAGCCGGTGTAAATGCATGCATGGAGGAAGGCAGGCGGAGTCGTGTAAGACAAGAAATATCAAACCAGTTGAAAGGGGAAGTCTTAACATTGTGCATAATGCAGGCTTCGACAGAGTAGCCGCAACACAGGATGCACGTTTGTGAGAACAAGTGGTGCGGAGTATTGCAAGAGCAAAGAGAAGGGAGATCTTATCTGAGATAAGATATTGTGGCGACATTTCATTACTTCATTAGATTAAGTTCAAGATGACACGTGTGCAAGCAATACGTGAACAGAAGTGGAAACGTGTATACAAACACTCAACATAGACGCCACATCGTAATGAATCTCTTCAAAAACCTGCAAAGAAAGTTGCAGCAAACACTTAGCAACTGCTACTAAACTACCAGAAATCAAAACTGGAATTCAAAGCCCATTCACAAAGTTAAAATTTCAAGCAAAAAGCTTGGGAAAACTGCATAGTTTTTAAGTAATCGCCTGACTCGTTACAACAATTCCACGTCAACGTGTTCCTATCGACATTACAGTAAAGTACACACATTCCACCTGCATCCACCACAGTTAGATATGAACAAAACCTGTTGCCACGTTTATAATGAGAAACCACGCAGACATGATCATCATTAATATCGTCAGCTTTGAAACGGTTAACACATCGGAGAAAGAAAAGAACGCACCCTTCGTTACCTGTTACTGTCCCTCAGATTACGGGTGCCAAGGTGATGTACGTGACGTAACATCCGAAATGCTCGGGACTAGGTGTCATTTCCGCAAATTCCGACATTGCATCCACGAATGACGTCACGTCATGTATGAAAATGGCGGAAATTCGAAAATGTTCGAAGTGAACGGCGGTTAGGTATTTTTTTGTCGATTATAGTTACTTGGCGGCTTCTTTGGGTTATTGATTTTAGAAAGGGAGCCACGCAAAAAATATGTTTAAAATGTTGGCGATATTGAGCCGATGACCTCCAGGTTTTTTCATGAAAGTTGTGTTACCATAGCAATTGCTTTTATTATTATTTCGCATATGTCTTCTATGAATGTTTGCGCTTGATTTTGGTGAATAACATGTCTTGGTAGGTTGACTTTTGACACGTTTACGATCGATCGAATTCTAGTGAAAATTGGAGTTACATACATATTTCCTACACGCGAGTTCCGATGTGCGCGGGCGATTTTGGAGTCCCGATTTTAACTACCGGACACTTCTTCAAATGGGCGCCAACCCAAACTAATACAGGTTTTTACTTATGTTAGTCTTTAGATGCAGCTAAGATAACAATCTTTTTGATTAACTTGTTTACGTTTCAACAATACACGGTGGGGAAAGACCATACATCATTTGTAGCACCACATAATATGAATTGAAGTCTACATATGGTGAAAATGCATGTATTATTTAAATGACACTAGAACCTTCTAAGATATATAGAGACATGTATATTTAATATGTACGCACATATATGCATCGAAATGTCAGCTTAGTGCGACGTACGACACAACAGCAGTGCCACTGGAGCTACTAACGCAAGGAACATAAACATATTAATGTGACTATGTCACATTTGCTCTTGTAGATTGCGGTGCATTCCATGGATGCTTTTGTACATTCGCAAATGCAGCATTTTTTCTTCACGAAAGAGCACCTGACACGTCAGGAGGGTCATGCAAATTGGTACGCGTCAATACGTTTTTGACCTTCGTCCAATCAACGTCTTCTGGGGAAGGTACCGCAAGCTTTATTTGATGTTAGATAACCCAGACTCCAGCTTAGCAAACAGCCCATGTGACTTGTTGAAGCAGGGCATCCCGAAAATAGTTAATGTTGGTAGCAGTGTAACTGTTGGTCACTTTAAATAACAAATGTTATTTAGACATACTTAATTATTAAACTGATAATCCCTGTTTGTTTGAGCTCAGTGGGAGGAAATCTATCCAGCGAGCGGCTCACTTGACAAGTCTATCCTAGCCTCGTTGACGCTGCTGGAGGAATTGTCCTCTTAATCCACTGGAAAGCATCGGAGTTGTTGTAGCTAGATTACCTCAAAGGCATGCTTCGTCATGTATCTGCTATTTCTTCATTACGATTTCCAGACCTGCCAACTTTACCTTTTGTCCTTGCCATTGAATGTGGATGTGATGTCTCAACCTGTTAGTGCTTAGAGTACTGGCAAAGCGTGAGACATGCATTTTCCAAGGTTTTCATATATAGAATGGCATTAATGCTGTATAAACATAAATATTTTTCCAGCTAAGTCACTATTAAATATTAATTTCAATATATGTATTAGAAGGTTCTAGCATCATATACATTATGCATATACACCATATGTAAACTTAAATTCATATTAGGTGGTGCTGTAAATGGTGTTAGAGATATTAGCATAACCAATAAATAGGGATTTCTCCACTCCAAAATCGCCCGCGCACAGCAGAACTACGAATAGGATATTTGTATTTCTTTTCACTACAATGCGATCGATGGTAAAATTGTCATTATCAACCTACTATGACATGTTATGCACCAAATGAAGCGTAATCATTCCTAGAATACCTATGCAAAATAATGCTAAAACAATTGTTATGGTAACTTAACTTTCACAGAAAAACCCGACACAGACACCCCACTTATCTTCGTCTGTCACGAAGGAAAGCCGACGATTCTATAATTGCGTTGCACTTTCAGGACATATCTGTTCCACCTCTTTGGGTGCACTTCGACACACTTTCAAATATTCCTGTGACTAGTTGTGTATTTATTGGAATGTTATGAAGTATTACTAACACATTTATGTAGTGCTTACATATTAAAATAATGATGATGATGTTCTTGCAAGCATTTAAAAAAAATTTCTCAGATGAACCGTTCTTCACACCATAGTAATGCTTAGAGCTTGTTTCATATAACAATAAATTATGAACAAACGAGTGTTAGTCAAATTCCACAATATCAGTGTGGCTGCTGCGTCCTTTAAAAATAATTAGAACACACAAGTTACGTTTGAGGAGGTTTCTTGGTCGGTGTTGCTTGGACCGATGCACGGTTCGTTCGTCTTTTCAAGAATCTGATGGTGTAGTATTGCGTTGATCTGTATGCAATCGTGATCTAGCCACGATATTTCATGTTAATATGACACAGATTAAATGGTAATCGAACAGCGTAGTTTAAGCGTACGTCAATACATTTAATTTTGTTGTAATACAATTCAAACAAGTGCTTGAAAACAACAGAGATGTGCACAAACTGTGGCAACAAGGTATTCTACAGTATGTTACTACAGAAGGTTGTGTACATATGATTCCACGGCAGTACAGTTATAACGTTCACTGACTTCACTAGCAATAGGTTATAGCTTATAGGTCAATGACTTGAACGATAATATAACAAGCAACGTACTGAAACAGCACTCCTTATCATTATAAAACGGGAAATACTGTTCTAGGTACTACCATAAAAGAAAATATATATAACATGAACGTTTCAGAGCAGTGTGTATTTCAGCTTCAGATGGGAATCAAACTCTTGAGTTGATTAGGAGAAGTATAGCATATAATAAGGAAAAGGGCTAATTACACCTGTGCGTAAAGCAGTAGTTATTTAGAATACTGTACGTAAGTTTGGAAACCATCGCGTAAGAAGGATATAGATGCGCTAGAACGAATACAGATTCCAGAACTGAGAGACCTTAGTCGTCAAGAACGCCTAAAAGAATGTGGTTTAACAACCCTATAGACAAGGAGGTTACGAGATCAAATTGAAATTGTTAAGATATTGAATGGGTATGAAAATATTGATAGAATTTTTTTCTCTCGCTTAAGTAAAATTGTAGAACACGAGGTAACTAATAACATTAGTGAAGGATCAGTGTAGATTGGAGATCAGGAAGTACTCGTTCTCACAGAGGAAAATAGATGAATGTAACAAATGGGTGGACTCTCGATAAGCCAATGGCTCCCTTGTTCACTTGCCATGTGTGCCTTTGCTTTGTATTGTGATCTCATTGATAATTCTTGTCTTTGCAGAACGGAAGAAAGCGTTGAAGCTTTCGTTTCTAGACAATCAGCCACGCACAATGATTGCTATGGCGATGCAGAACAGAACCTCATGAACACCTCCAACGACAGCACCTGCTGAGTCGCTGTCTGAGTCGCTGTCAACCACTGAATGAGACAATGGCAGTGAAATAACATTTACTACCATGTATATTATATTAACACTATTGATTAGTTTAATATTATCATACACACAATAACACGTAGCTAACAATGATTCAACATTAAGGAATTTCACTAGATCCGAAGACCAAGACGCTGACTAACAGCAGCTCTTAAAATAATATGAAGAACTGAAGGTTAAAATTGGTAGCTGACCTATTGTCAACAGTTGTTTCAGCGACGACGTGCTAATTTTGATTTGCTTATCTTGCCCGCCAAAGCTAGTGTTCAGCAGATAAATGTGTCTTTAGTAATGCAAGCCAAAAATCAAGAAAAACAAAACCAAGCAGAATGCTGACAATCTAGAAAACAACGAAATAGGAAGGAAACAGTGCAAGCCTTCATGTATGTGGTTAAAAAACAACACACAATTATAATTACATAAATTCGAGCACGAAAGAAGTAGCATCAAACCACGTAAGGGCCAACTATTCAAAATTGTAATAATACTCCGCGCAGAAGATAAATATTACCAGCTAAAAAAAAGTATGAACAAAAACGCATACAAAAGTAAAAAGGGAACGCGTGAAACATATTAACGATTAACAAATTAAAAACACTCAACTTAATACAAACATCGATGCGATATGTTGATCAATGCGATAAAAGTGTAAACTTAATTTATAACTGAACGGTGCACGTTCTGTATTAGAGAAAATGGTTGTTTATTTGTACCTCAACCCAAATACGAAAGGTCCTACATGATGTACACATAATCCAGTAATTATGTGATACCCACGAGATTATAACAATTAATCAATGTTCACTCACGTTTCACTGTGATTTTGTGTTCTTTGCAGGTGGTTTTAGCTGACGGAATTGGGATGATGTTGCACACAATAATTTTGACCGATTGATTTCCGACCATCTTATCAGTGATTGTGATGGAGGCCTCTGTTCCCATAGTTTCACTTGATGCTGTATTCACCCATAAGTAGGTCCTTGCGGAAGGATTGCTGTCAGCTGTTATCTTCAGTTTATCTCCGGGTGTATAAGATTCTTGTTCAGGTTCTACCACCAGCATCCGTGGACCATCTACAATGCATCAACAAGCTGTAGGAAATATACAACAGATGGAGACTTGATTCCACTAAACCACAGTTAGGTGATACGAATAAAATGTATTCAGTTTTGGCATGAGATTTTACACATGCAATTCAGATAATAAACATATGTTGCTTACAAAAACGTACGTCGTGTTGTTAATCGCCAGATAGCGAATACGTTGAATGATGACAGGATGCATGTGCTGCCTAGTTTGTATGAACTATTAGAAACCATGCCAATACGAATGTTCACCATACTATAGAACAAGGGTCTTCAGTTAAGATTACGCAAACAATTAGATACCGAAAAGATTTGCGTTGAAACAGTCACATATCTATGCAAATCGCGTTAGAAGTTAAAGAAACGTCGGATCAGCCGATTGTTATGTTCTGGTGCTAGCGTTGTGATTTTTTGTGTTGTTCTTGATAAGACGTTAAATATTTGCGTTCTCGCCGTTGTCGTGAATCGATCATCGTTCCGAATCTCTAATTTAAAGTACACAATTACCTGTCCAACTTCCGTCGATAATTTCTCGCAACTTCACCGCTATCTTAGTGTTGTAATTATTACACACCCGAGGCGACACAGGTTATTTCGGATAGCGTCTGTTAAATTGTATTGCCTTATTACGCAATGTGACGACTAGTGGTTAATAACAGTATGTCATTAATTAACACGGTTAAACAAACACAAGCATAATTTGCTAAGAACGAAGCAGTATGAACACACACACACAAAACAAATATGATGAAATCAATACTTACAATAAACAGTAAGGTGTGTCGAGGTGTATCCTGAAAGCACGGTTTCAGTAATAGGTATATTGTCAGCTTTCCCTTTCCCAACAGTCCCAAGCTTTGGCTGATCAAAGTACGTCCGACAACTGTAGGCTTGTCCGTTGTCTTCTGGTGTCAACGCAGTGATGTATGTGTACTTCACTGTGTTCCCTGCGGATTCATCCTTAGCTTTTACGACTCTGTTTGTGTTCCTCCACTCCATCATTGGGGCCCACTTTCCCTTGTACTTCACCTTACAGCTGTACCTGACGTAGTCCCCCTCCAACAACTTCGTGTTTGTTACGTTGCTCGCACATGTGGGATCCGATTCTGAAATTACACTGACATACTTGCTGAAATACATGGGCGTCCGCGGGGGGGGGGGCAATGGAGCCCCCTGGATCTGGAATTTTTTGGACGTGTATTCGTGAGTTCAAAGTATATGTTAACTTTACAAACACGCACGCATGCACAGACGCGTATACATATATATATATATATATATATATATATATATATATATATATATATATATATATATATATATATATATATATATATATATATATATATATTATCTGGTATATTTAATTACTATGCCAATGCATTATTATGTCTCCAAATGTCTTGCCCTTCCCTGTAAACATTCTTGTGGACACCCTTGCTGAAATAGCAAGTCGTGTGTAACATTAAACTAGTACATGAAACTGCAATTGGCATGAATCTGGTTCATCGATTCATTCATCAAATTACACGCTGTATTTCAGTATATACATCTGTTAAATCATATCTGAGAAAAGGACACTGACAGGAAATTACTTTAGAAAACATCATAGGTGCATCAACAGATTGCTGGTTGGCTTGCCGTTCAAAACTTGCTTAAAATAGCTTCCCCTTGTCTAATGTGGTTAATGTTCATACTGAGTTTCATTCCACTGTCTCTTTGTTCAAAATTTTAGGGACACTGATTTTTCGCGATCGAGAAAAACGGAATTTACGGAATCGATAGAGCTAAACGAAATTAACTTTTTTCGAACGGAAATTCCGCTATCGCGGAAAACGGGCAACATTTTTTAAACATAATTTAACATTTTAAATGGAAATTCCAATTGTATAGACAACATTTAAGAATAAAGGAGTTTAGCATCTAAACAGGTCGAAACCGACCTAAGCATGATGCCATACTGCGCGCGCGGCAGCTGTTGGTTTAGTCTTCAGGCCTCGGCGTTTGTAAATTTCATTTAGGTACAATTAAGACTTGTTTGATATCACTAAAATGGTGAAATAATGTTCTTTATGCCGATGTTAAACTGAGCAAAGGTATGCGTTTATTTGCCGGATGATAGTCAAATCGTTGTCCTGTTCAGCTTCGACGAGTTATCGCTTTTGCCGCCAGTTAATGCGGAAAATTCAAAATGTACACCAACATTTATTGTAAAGATTTCTTGTTCTCATTATGCTATGTGGCATTTAAATAGTATTTAGAAGTGCTGAAAGTGCATTTTGTGCGACCATCCCGTGTCATTCGTCGGAGCGCAGCCGTAAGCAACGTGTGTTGTCTGATCGTCCGCTAGGCGGACAACATGCGCAGTTACTGGCAAAGAAATATTTTTTTTACAAAATGTACCTTTTATGAAAAATAACTGGCTTCTTTGTATACATTTCAAACTGAATTTGCCTTTACGAAACGGAGAAATCGTCAATGAAACGGAATTTAACATTTTTGAAACGCAATTGAAACTGAATTTGCCTTTTTTTGTAACGAAAAATCAGTGTACCTATAATTATATGAACACAAATTGAAAAGAATTTACACAGTCAACATTTGATTTTGAGGCAATGGCCCTGCAAATTAATATATGGGCCATTCTCACGAAAAGTTTCAAATTGGCTCACACAAATGATTTGATGAGTACATACAATTCCTTTAAAGCTGTATAACTTTTTTTATAACTATGCTGACATGTCATTATCGTTACCTGGTTTCACGCCACTTATGGGCTTCCAACAGTGAACATATTAATTACTATTCAAGATACAACTTTAAAATTTTTATTTTATTTGGCAATGGCAACCATTAAGGGAATCTACTATATTATCCAAACAAACATTTGCAAAGACTATGTCTGAAAGATGATTATGGCTGATATAGTTTTTTATGATATGGCTGCAGGCATGTGAAACTGAAATGTGGAAACAGTTTCCAAATCAGTACAGTACTTTTCAAGATTTTTTTGAAGATGTCCAATTTAACAGATTGACAATGAATATTAAAGTTATCTCTTTATTTCTGTACTTATATTCCAGTTTATGCTTTTCTGAAATAATAATTATTATTAAAATGCTGATTATTATGAAATTGTCTCACCAAATATAATGACTTCTGCAGATCCAGAAATAGCGGAATTTATATTATATTTGCAGCTGTATTTTCCAGCATCTGTTAATTCCACTGACTTGATTGTGAGCTCATAGTTTCCTGCTGGCTCTGTAAGCAGCTCGTACTTTGTTTGTGATAATACCCAATTGCTACCATAGACAATTGATTGTGACTCTGTTGGATTGCTAGCGTACGAGTCCCACTTGAGAACCTCCCCAGAATCCGCAGCACAGGACAACGAGACACTTTTTCCGACCTTTGCAGCAACGTTGCTTGGCTGTGTTGTGAGTTGTCCACTTGCCACTACAATGAAAATGCACACTAAGACAAAATATTGAGGTATATAAGAAAGAGTCAAGAGACTGCTCGAAGATGCTAATAGTATCTGTCGAGAAGCCAGATTTTAAATTGAATTTTGTAAACTGGTCAAACAAATTACATTCAACAAGTACTGTGAATATTAAAAAGAACACAGCTATATATAGCTAGTGTGTATTTGTGTGTGCGTGAGTCCGAGCGTGCGTATGTGCGGAAGCGTACGTGTGTGAGTGTGCTTGCGTGAGTGCCTGTATGCGGATATATGTATTGGTAGTTGAGGCACCTTTAATAAATGTTGGGTTGACAGTAGAGGTGCACCAATACATCGAACTATCGATGCATCGAATCGCAATAATCGATGTGACGACATTCATCGTCAATATTATATCGAACTATCGTTATATCGAATCACAATAATCGATGTGACGACAGTCATCGTCAATAGTACATCGACCTATCGATGTATCGAATCGCAATAATCGATGAAGGCAGTCATCGTCAATAGTACAAAGAATTATCAATAGTAATGATAGAAAAAAAGCATCAGCACGGCTACTTGGATCACTGTAATACTGTTTTTAGAAATGCTTTTAAAACTGTCATTGGTAATTTGACTTACGGCTTAGATGCAATGAATGTGAATATGAATTAGTTGCAATGTGAAGCAATCATCCGTGTTTGAAGCCGTTGAAGTCTTCGGCGGCCAACTCCTT
This sequence comes from Lamellibrachia columna, assembly GCA_963662155.1. Taxonomy (NCBI): domain Eukaryota; kingdom Metazoa; phylum Annelida; class Polychaeta; order Sabellida; family Siboglinidae; genus Lamellibrachia; species Lamellibrachia columna. The sequence continues at coordinate 20,674,504 of OY759272.1, read as the reverse complement.
TACCAGGTTGTTGTAACACCCCTGTCTCTATCCCGATCCACGTTCTCACCCAAGCTCTAAGCGTTTCTTGTCCCGATTTCGTTTTCTCTTAACTTTTTTTTATATCAAATAGAGCCCTAAAACATTTGCAATCGCTTGTACACTTCTACTATTGAAGTTTGGAGACAAACAAAGAGGTAGCGGGTCTTGTTTTGAAAAAAAAAACCAATAGGTGCGGCGGTCAGTCGTAGAACAATCGTAAGGTCACCAGTCATGACGTTCATAATTATTCTATTGGCCTACGACGGTCTAGCGGCATCGGGTCTTGTTCAATTGTGCAGCAGGCGGCTAGTTCATGCACCTGCATATTTTATTGTATCACCTGCATATTGTAGTGTATCTTAATGCCACAAAGAAGCAATTTAAGCGTGTAGAAGCTCTTGGGAGGAATATGGATGCTCCGGGGAGGGTTGCTCCAGAGAATCGTTGCTTGTGCACCGGGGTTGAGTCATAAGCAGGGAATTATCAGGAGACAGACAGAGTGAATACACGACATGGTGGTGGTTGACAAAGTACAACAACACGACCAATATCTGATTACGCAAATAAGCAGAAATCAAACTTTGAATGCTACAATTCTTCAAAGATCAATCAGAAATGCTGGTGGAGTTATTGCCCCCACCAAGACAGTGAGTAACAGATTCCATGCAGCTGTCACGAGAGCGAGTGGATCAGCGGTGCGAATTCCACCAACAGGCAGATATCGACAACGCAGGCTTAAATGGTGTAGATAACATTTTAACTGGACACAGGCTCTTTATTCCAATGTACTCTTCTCATATGAGACCAGGCATTCTTACACTCACCCCGAGTGCTGATGTGATCGACCGCGTACGCTCACCATAGGGAAAATTAACGGCGAAACTTTAAAAAATCAGTCCAACGATAAACACGTTATAATAAAATAAGCAGCTTCACATGAATGTTTGCAGTCGGACAACGTATTCGAGGAGCTGAATGTGAAGGCTGCGTGTGCTTGCACAAAACCATGGTCTCATTTAAATTTTCCTTCAAATACAGTCGAGCATGAAATATGGTTTTCATGCTGAACAAAGCTGAAAATCCTGCCTCTTGCTCTCTTCTGGGTTGTCATTCAGTTGTTCTGATGGTCCACCGGTTATCTTTTATTACTGATATGTGACCTGTCCATTTCTATGGTTTTCATGATATATTTTATTATATATTTCCTACTTTTTCTAATCTATTTAGTTCTAATGACGTCATGACCACATACAACATGTAATGTAGCTAGACTAAATCGTTGTTAGTCGGCAAAGTACCTTAGCCGAGAACAATTGTATGTCCTTCGAGAATAGTAGTTTACGCGTACCCCAGGTTGGGAACCGCTGATCTACTTAAGGGTTCAACACTCATCTCGTCAAATGACTAATCTGATATACCCAGCCTGGCTTAGCTATATTTTCGCATATTTCATATATAGTTAGATATTAACTGCTACGTGTCACTACTTGTGACACATCGATGCACTCCGTAAATACGCCATAGTTAAGTTTATTGGACAAAAATGTACCAAACTATTCGTAGTAATCACTACAAGAAAGTAATCGAATGGCCCCGTGATTGTTATACATTTAATGCGTCGCGTGTTACCTTAGAGTGGGACTTTTCGAAGACGCTCTTTCTTATAAGGCAATTTCCGGCGTTAGTTTCATTTTGAGAAAAACGTATTTCCGTAGTTCGATGTGTTAATTCACTCACACCAACTTTTCTGACAACTTATATACAACGATAGATCTAATAATTTGTTGTAGTTTCGCACACCGTTTCTTAAGATGTTTGTAAAAATGGCACATTATATTACATGAGGCAAAAACCACATCAACCAATACACTGCAAATCTCGTGCCGGGGCTTCACTTATGAGTCATGACTCATCCCATGCAGGAACTGTGTGATTGACAATTCACACTAGAAGTATGATGCCTTCTGTAAATACTGAATTACCCCTTAATAAATATACATACAAACTTACAATAAAACAGAAAAGTTGTTTTTAGTAAAATACGTCCAATAATCCAAAACTGACAACAGCTGCCATGAAACGAGGCTACCACTTAAATTTTATAAAAATACTTCGCGTATTAGAAAAAGTGTTACTGTACAGCAAGATGCAACGCAATAAATTTACAAACACCATGGGTCCGTTCGTTAACTTTCCTTTGATGATTATGACGAATAGTTGCGTACATGTTCGTCCGATAAAGTGAAGTATGGCCTGATGGATATGGCGTATTTACATCAATGCCTCAAACGTCACCAATGTGGCGCAATGTAACTGCCATCTAGCGATCATAGTCCTTATGAAATAGCAAATATGTTTGCGTCATTTTTCTTCGAAGCAGTTAACTTTGTTGGACGTTTACACTCCCAATTTATCCGACTAGTGACGTATGTAATGCAGGATTATGCGACATCCAGTAAGAATTTCAAAATGGGTCGAATTCTGGAGTGGCTCGCCACAGACGACATGTTGCCTCATTTTGTGATCTTGCAGGATATCACATTAGATATGTCATTAGTCGATATAAAATCATAGATCACTGGGAGTATAAACGTCTGGGAGTATAACAAAGTTAACTTATTCGAAGAAAAATTATGCATAAACAGGTTTTGAGACATATTTTCGTATATATAGTTCAACAATAATCGCCAGGTGGCCTTACTGGTACAACACATAGGTTCATTTTGTACGGCAAATTCCGGTGCCAGCCTAGTTTAAACCTTTGCCATTGAGAAACGTATTATGTCCGTATTTCGATATTTGGTGAGTAGTTCGCTGAAACCACTCGACAGATGAAATAACTTGTAGGTGCTTTAAATATTGATTCCATACGCAAAAGTGGTTTCAGATTCTTTGTGAAAACAATATATTCGGGGTTGCCATTTGACGTCATGAATATATAAAAAGCAAGGCGGTTTGTTTGTAGGGCAGAAAGACGCTCGCCGTACGCCCTACACATAGTCATAGAGCAGTGCTGCTGTTGGCACTTATTTTCACGGTTTAATTCGATTGTCGAATTCAATTTGCATAAGAATAGAATGTCCTCAAATTGTTAACTTAGATGCACCATTCACTGGTCCAAAATGTGTACCGTGAAACGAAAAATGTGTACCAATTGCGAATGAGAAAATAGGAAATTTTCTATGTTGATCTGCAGGCTACCAGATTTTGTTCAACCTGCCCTGGGAGCTCGTCTGAAGTTATTTGTAGCATATATATATATATATATATATATATATATATATATATATATATATATATATATATATATATATATATATATATATATATATATACACACACATGCATCAGTCCAAACATCAATAATCGCTGAACATTCGTATATACATCACCTGGACGAAACGCCTAATGTTCAGCGATTATTGATGTTTGGACTGATGCATCAGTCCAAGTGCAATTAGAAGGCACCAGACGAAATAAACAGGTGTACGTAAAAATTGCCGAAGAAATGAAACAGCGCGGCTTTGAGAGGGACTTCAAACAATGCTGAAATAAAATTAAATGGCTTAAGCACGAGTATAAAACGCGTTTTGCTATATATTTCTTCACAAAATGTTTAGCTTTTAAAAAATTTGCTATGGCTATGGCTATGCCGTCATTGACATTGCGCGAGCAATAACACATGGTATCCAGTTGTTAATAATTCTCAAACCAAACGATTACCGTGAACGTTTTTATATATAAAGCTTCTCACACACCTCGCATCTTTTCATCGGTCTGAAACCAGAAAAATGTACACCGACCGTTTGGTGTCAGTTCTGTGAGTACACCAAAAAAGAAAATGCAATCCTATTCTTTACACAGGCATCAAAACAGCTGAGGTCGCCAGTGGACTCCAGAGCGAAACTAGGTTGCGAGACTTACGTTCCATATTAATATTACATTACGTAAGGCACACCAACCAGTATATAAACTGTGTATAGTTACCGGTGCAGTTTTCAAGCCATTCCTATTTTCAACATTGAAGTATCGCTTGATATCGCGTTAGAGACGTTACAGCGTCTGTTTACGACAATAACGATACAGCGTCTTTTCTGAGCAAATTATATTTTGATATATAATATAACACGGAACACTTTTATGATATTCATACCTTGAAAAAAATTGACTTTGCATGCTTACCAGACATTATTATTATTGAGCGTCTGCTGACGCGTGTCTCGTTCTTAGCCACGTGACAATAATCTCCCTTTTGTGGTAGATGTATGGCAAGTAAGTATTGTCATAAAAGAAGGAATAATTAAAATGTGTTAAATATACGAGAACAAATTTACTACATTAAAGTTATATATTCAATACAGGTATACGTGTATGTGTTTTATAAATCGTTATGACAAGCCTGATTGTTATAAAAAGTTGAAATAATTGGAACAAAGTGGTAAAATGAAAAAAGAGTGTCTGTACGGCTTGCCATACATATAAGTTGAATTCCGCCAGTTTCCTCGTCTCGCGCGACATGGTTCGGACGTTCAATATTCGTAAGTTTTACTTTCAAAACAACTGTTTTAATACTTTGCTTGCATTGAATATATGAAGTAGCTGTTAGTGATTTGGTATATCGAACTCTTGCACAAAATCTTTCTTCAGATTGTTTTAAAACGGCGTATATTCTATTAAGTAGGTTGAAAACTACACCGACCAGTATACATATAAACACTCAAATAAACTTATTGGTATGACGCTGCTTACTTACCAATGAAAGTGAAACAATAAACGCATGTGGTGCTTAGTAAATGTTGCATCGTATTACCACAATAAACTGTGTTACAGTATTGTCGGCAACCACAGACAACAACAAAACTACTTCAATAAATATATCAACTGTCCAAGCGTTCACTATCAGCCGAATGGGACTTTTCGATTAATATATTTTTTATCCGTTCGGTGGCGCGTCTGTTCCAGTCGGCCTGGACGCCAAATGCCAGAATTTTAGTAATTTGTAACAATTCATTGCTGTTGATCATGTCGAACATAGCGAAACTGACTGTGAATGAATTGAAGATAAAAATAAAGCATCACGATGCGAGCACCCGAGGGGAAAAAGTCGACTTGATTGAAAGGTAGCGTGTAAATTATTCAACTTTCAGTTATGTTCCAGGGACGTGATTCCTACTGCAAGCTCTGGTATTTGTTGACGAGTAGACGAATAGCAACAAGAAAATATATTAAATTGACTCATAGCTTGGACCATAGTCAGTCACAGAGCTTGTGTGGTCTGTCTATTCATAGGTATCCCATACCTTTATAGTCAGTCATAGAGTTTGTGTGGTCTGTCTATTCATAGGTATCTCATACCTTTATAGTCAGTCATAGAGGTTGTGCGGTCTGTCTATTCATAGGTCCCATACCTTTATACTGATGCACTGGTATATTCATTTAAGAAACAAGATGAAACTATTGACAGTATTGTACTCTCTTATATATATATATATATATATATATATATATATATATATATATATATATATATATATATATACAATGTATATATATATATATATATATATATATATTCATTTCAGAAACATGATATGTATATATATATATATATATATATATATATACATATATATATATATATATATATATATATATATACATATATATATATATATATATATATATATATATATATATATACATATATATATGTATATTATGATTTTCTCACAATATATTCACACATATTCAAAGAACTGCTTGCGTGTGTACATACATATATATTCCATCATAGGTTGGAGACATATGACTGTAATAAAGATTTTGGTCAAGAAACCGTGTTGCTACCTATAGTCAGTATCCCTGACTGGCTTGAGACTGGGTACAGATGACTCTCCATGGACCATAGGGATATTGAACAACCCATACACAAAAAGCACATTGAGAGCTACTTCGCCCATTGACAGGTATGATTATCTATCTCAAGTATTGCATAATGATATTCCAGAGCAGACTATTCCATGGATCCTTTATGTTATTGAAGGCCTTGTGTTATATGTTAGTATTTCTCACAATCAGGTGAAAACTGTATTTAAGTGAGGATTAAAGAATGTTGAGTAAACCATTCACTTGTACATATACAACATTAAAGTGTAAACATTGAACATTTTTATATAATTTCAGGTAGTTGATCAGCTCCCAGCAGGTGATCTGAAGTCCATTGAGAAGGGAATTTTTTTTTACAGGCATCAACGTCAACGCTGCCATGAAGAAAAATGTGCATGGGTTTAAGGCATATGTTAAATGTTTAAGGCACTTGTTAAAAGTTCCTGGAATGGATGGATGATCCAGTTTTTTGGGATGTTGCCTTATACATTATTTACCTCTCAAAGAAACTTGGTAGGATTTACTATCAGTCTGTACTTGAGAGCCAAGTTAGTTAGCTGAAATGTTCAGAAGTTTCTTGAGAGGTAAATAATATATAATAAATGACAAATGCTGTTGTAACACATGACATATATTGACTTAGCACTTGAGTATTGCTGTACATGAAATATTGTAGGGGAAATGTTTTTTTTTGTTATTGCACCAATAGATGTTTATTAATTATTGTTTCAATTAAAAAACCACCACTACATAACATAATGACATAGGCAAATATTAATATATTCTTATTTTCATCCCTTTACATGTACAACTGTAGAGTAAGTAAAATTCACAAGAAAGTGGTAAGATTGTAAATTCTCATTGCGAGTGCCCAGTGGTAAAGGCCCAAATGGATCATGCAAGCATATTGCAGCAGTGTGCCTGGTGCTAGCCTCCTTCGGGGAAGAGGGAAAGCTGTGAACAGCCCTTAACTGCACAGAACAGTCTTTCCATCATCCTCAAAAAGACATACATATATCCATCTTACCAAGCTGCCGTGGAACAATGAAACTGGACAGTCAATTGACTCTCAATTCTCAAGTGGTTTACTCCAAACAGCCCAAACTTGGGCTAACGCAGGAGTTTGTGGTGGACTGTGCGCATGCGCTGTGGGTGGTACATTCGATTAGAAGACTAGTATCATTAATGTCGCTGAAATGGTTTTTATCTGATAGTTTTATTTATTTTATGTATAGGATGTTTAACGAAAAAATTTAATAGGTTGGTTGTGTGTGTGGATACTGTCGCTGCCTTGCCACATGCACACATAGACAGTCTCCATACCCACACCATGGATAAGTTTACGCTGAGCACTGTGTTTTAAAGGCAGTTTAGGTGAGGAGGTGTGGTGAAAGGGAGTTCCATAATAGCTTCTTGAAATGATTTTGGGCTTTTTATGTTAGTAATTTTTGATGGAATCATATTCCATATGCGAATGGCTCTGGGATAAAATGAAAAGACCATTGCATTTATACGACACTTGGGGGCTATGTATTGTCCACGGGTTCGAGAGCAAGTTAGTAGGCCTGGAGGGGGGGTGATCTCAATAATGTTGTTTAGAATTTTGTAGAAGGTAGTGGCTTGTTTGATAATGCGCCTTCGTTCGAGGGTTGGCCATCCAAGGGCAGTAATTAGATCTGCTGGATTTGTGTTCCGTCTGTAATCATTTTTAACAAATCTGGCAGCAGAGTGTTGCACTCTTTCAAGGCTTTTAACTTGTGAAAAGGTGTGGGGATTCCATATGGGTGAAGAGTACTCAAGTTTTGGCCGGATTAGCATGTTGTAGGCTGTTTGCTTAACTTCGGGTTTACATGGGCCAAGAGTTCGTTTAATCATGCCTAAACATTTCGAAGATTTTGAAGTTATGTCAGTGACGTGATTTGTCCAGGTTAATTTGAAATCCAATTTTACTCCGAGGTATGAGTGGCTGGATACGGTGGATAATGGCTGGCCAGAAAGCGAGTACTTGTGTGTGCTGGGTTTAGTTTTGTTTGTTATTGGAAGGTGGACGCATTTAGATACATTAAATTCCATTTGCCATTTGTCTGACCATGTTTGGAGTTGGCTTAGGTCAGTTTGGAGAATTTCGTGGTCGGTTTTGGAAGAAATTTTACGATATATAATACTATCATCTGCAAAAAGGCGTATATAAGATTTGATGTTCCCATTTATGTCATTTATGTAGAGTAAGAAGAGGACAGGTCCTAGAACTGAGCCCTGTGGGACACCAGACGTGACATCTGTGATGTCCGACAGGGCACCGTTAACTGAGACTCTCTGTTTGCGGTTGGATAGAAAAGATTTGATCCAATTTTGAGTGTTTCCAGTGATTCCGTAGGAGGTCAATTTTGATAGAAGACGTAGGTGAGGCACTTTGTCGAAGGCTTTAGCAAAGTCAAGCAGGATTGCGTCAATTTGGGTCTTGTTGTCCATAGCAGTCATCCAGTCGTGGACTGTCTCAATGAGTTGAGATTCACAAGACAGTCCCGACTGGAATCCGTGTTGGAAGTGGAGAATGATGTTATGCTTGTGCAGGTGTTTCCACATGTTGCTTAGGATGATATGTTCCATTACTTTACAGAGGATGCAGGTTAGTGATATGGGTCTGTAGTTAGCTGGGTCAGATTTATGGCTCTTTTTGTGTATAGGAGTTACTAATGCTTGTAGCCAGTCATTAGGAAGTTTACCTGTGTTGTATGATTGTTGGAAAATTTGGGTGATGATGGGAGCTATCTGCTTTGCAGTTTCTTTAAGGACTCTGGCTGGGAGTTCATCTGGGCCTGTAGCTTTGTTCTGGTTTAGATTTTCCAGCTGCTTTATTACGCCATCTATGCCAATTTCGAGAAGGGGGATGTTGGGGTAAGTAGAGGGGGCTATTTGGGGGATGGGGTGCTTTTCTTGGGTAAATACAGAGCTAAATTGGTTGTTTAGGGCATTTGCTTTATCTCGATCATTAATTATTGGTTGGTCGTTTACTCGAAGTGTGGGGATGCCAATGTTTTCTCGTTTATTTGCCTTAATAAATGACCAGAATCGTTTTGGATTAGTTTTCAGGCTGTCTCCAATGTGATTGTTAACATAGTCTTTGTAGGATTTTGCTAATGCTTTAGTAGCTTGCTTTCGGAGTTCCTTAAATTTTTCCCAGTCACTGTTTAGTCATGATAATGGATGTGTTTCGGTCATCCATATCTGCTAACTCCTTTGATAGTGGATGTATTTCAGTCATGTATCACTAACTTTTGCACATGTGACATTTCTTCATCTGAATTATTGTGAGTCTTCTTTGTTGTCAGATTTCTGAAAGAATACTTACGATCAAGGTTGTATATGATTTCGTTTATATTACACTTTCAGGCTCTCCAGTGAAGGTTGAGTGATTTTAGACTACAAAATGAAATACCATTATCAAATCCATATGATTTAACAAGATTTAACAAGATTTGTCATCCAAACCAAAGGCCCAGATGGCAAGTGGACAAGGAAGCCATTGGCTTATTGAGAGTCCAACAATGTTCATCTACGTGTAACCTGCTCTCCTGAGATATTTGTCAACCTCAACCATTTTTAAATATATTCACGCTGCTAGCAGTTATACAATCTGTAGACAATTTGTTCCATTCATTTATTGTCCTCTGTGAGAATGAGTACTTCCTGATATCCAATATACACTGATCCTTTACTAATTTTACCTCATGTCCTCTAGTTCTGCTATATTTCTTGAGTGAGATAAACATATTTCTATCAATATTTTCATACCCATTCAATATCCTAAAAACTTTAATCTGATCTTCTCTTAACTTTTTTGTCTCTAGAGTTGTTAAACCACATTCTTTCAGGCATTCTTCATAACTAAGGTCTCTTAGTTCTGGAATAATTTTAGTTGCTCTCCTCTGCATGCGTTCAAGCGTATCTATATACTTCTTACGACGATTAATGATCGAGAGGTTAAGAGGAGATCAGATTGAAGTTTTTAAGATATTGAATGGGTATGAAAATATTGATAGAAATATGTTTTTCTCACTCAAGAAGGATAGCAGAACTAGAGGACATGAGGTAAAATTAGTAAAGGATCAATGTAGATTGGACATCAGGAAGCACTCGTTCTCACAGAGGGCAATAAATGAATGGAACAAATTGTCTACAGATTGTGTAACTGCTAGCAGCGTGAATATGTTTAAAACCAAGGTTGACACATATCTCAGGAGGGCGGGTTATAAGTAGATGAACATTGTTGGACTCTCGATAAGCCAATGGCTTCCTTGTCCACTTGCCATCTGGGCCTTTGGCTTGGATGGCAAATCTTGTTAAATCTTGTTAAATCTTGATATGGTTTCCACGTTTGTATACAGTGTTCTAAATTAGGTCTGACTATTGCTTTATACAAAGGTATAATTAGCGTTTTTTCCTTGTATGTTATGTTTCTTCCTTCAGAATGGAAAGAAGCAAACATTACGCCACTATTTAAGAAGGGATCGAGGAACAAGCCAGAAAATTACAGACCAGTGAGTTTAACATCAGTTGTATGTAAATTGCTCGAAACATTAATTAGAGACCACATGGTGGAATTCCTTGTAAAACATAATTTAATAAATACTCTTTTAATTTAATAAATCTCAACACGGGTTCCTAAAAGGTCATGTCTAACCAATCTCTTATGTTTTTTTGAAGAAATTACTAAGTGCGTAGATGACTGGTCACCAGTGGATGTTGTCTACTTAGATTTTCAGAAAGCTTTCGATAAAGTGCCACACCAAAGATTGCTACTTAAACTTAAAGCCCATGGTATAGATAATGATATAATCAACTGGATAGAAAAGTGGCTTACACACAGAAGACAGAGAGTAATAGTAGATGGTGAGATTTCAAACTGGAAATTGGCTTTGAGTGGGGTACCACAGGAATCAGTATTAGGCCCTATACTGTTTTTAATATATATATGAATGATTTAGAAGATGACATATCTAGCAAAGTACTCAAATTTGCAGATGACACAAAAGTATTCAGAAAGGTTACAAATGTTACAGATAAACAAAGTTTACAGGATGATCTAGATAAATTAGTTAAATGGGCAAAAAAATGGCAAATGTTATTAAATTTTGGGAAGTGTAAATGTATACACATAGGACATGGAAACATGGACGAAGAATATAAAATGGGGGATGTTGTACTAGGTAGAACCACACAAGAAAAGGACTTAGGAGTAACATTTAGTGCTGACATGAAAGTTTCAGAGCAATGTGGGATTGCTGCTTCGAAAGGAAATCAACTTCTAGGGCTAATATATATATATATATATATATATATATATATATATATATATATATATATATATATATATATACATATATATACGTATATATACATATATATATATATATATATATATATATATATATATATATATATATATATATATATATATATATATATATATATATATATTAAGAATACATTGTCATCCAAGTCATTGATATATATTAAGAATAATAAAGGTCCTAATACTAATCCTTGTGATACCCAACTAAAAACTGATTTCCAGTTTGAAACTTCTCCATCTACTATGACACACAGTCTTCTGTCAGTCTGCCATTGTTCTATCTATATCTGTCAATTATGCCATCCCTTATACCATGGGCTTTTAATTTAAGTAGTAATCTTTGATGTGGCATTTTGTCAAAAGCTTTCTGAAAATCTAAGTAGATAATATCTACTGGCGATCCCTCGTCTATCCACTTAGTGATTTCTTCCAAAAAAACATAACATATTTGTTAAACATGACCTCGCTATTAGGAATCCATGTTGAGATTAATTTAATAATTTATGCCTAACAAGGAAGTCTACCATATGGTCTTTAATTAACCTTTCTAATAATTTACAAATCACTGATGTTACACTCACTGGTCTGTAATTCTCTGACTAATTTCTCGAACCCTTTTTAAATAATGGTATGATGTTTGCTTCTTTCTATTCGAAAGAACAACTCCCTCTTTTAATGACAAGTTGAACACTCTTGCAAGTGGTATACTTATTTGTTCTACTGTTTTTGTAGTTGTTTTTGGAGGAACTCTATCCACTCCTGGTGATTTATTATCCTTCATTGCTTTTATTTTCTTATCTACCATTTCTGGAGTTACAATTAATGGTACTAAATAGTCAGATTTACCCACCTGAAATTTAGCATCTGGAACTGGTAATGAAGTAATATCCTCTCTGATAAACACTTCCGCCATTAAAAACCCCTGTGATATTATATTTCCAGCACTGCCTTCTAGAGGTCCGACCTTGTCTTGTACGTTTTTGTTTACTCCTGGCATATCCATAAAAACTCTTGCTGTAATTTTTCATGTTACATGCTAATTTTTGCTCATGGCTTGTTTTAGATTGTCTAATTTCAGTTGTAGCTGCATTAAGTGCCTCTTTTTAATTTGCATAGTCTTTATCTTTTCTGGTACACCTATAAACCCTCCACATAGTTTGCTTGAACAGTATTTTGCTAATAACATCTTTTGACGAGTGTTTCTTTCAAGACCGTTGTCCTTGTTTTTTCCAGGGAACAAATTTATGGATGATAGTCTCAATTTCATATGTATATTTTTTTGCATAAATAACATACAGAAATCTTTACAACCCCTTTGCTGAGGGAGCAAGCGACACAATATCATCAGCATATATGAGGTGATTAATTACAGTTTCACTACAACCACCAACACATAGTTTCAACAGTGACACAATCAGATAATTTATGTGCACATTAAACAATATGTATAACATGCCCCCCCCCATCTAACACCATCATTAACAGAAAAGAAGATTTAGGGAATATTGTTCACCATTTTACACTCAAGGACTGGTTGCAATACCACTGAAAGATTACTTTTCTCTCCAACGTTAAGTAGTTTAAAAAATATATTAATGTGTGTGTGTGTGTGTGTGTGTGTGTGTGCGTGCGTGCGTGCGTGCGTGCGTGCGTGCGTGCGTGCGTGCGTGCGTGCGTGGGTGCGTGCGTGCGTGTAGCCAGGACATCTTGAAAGCGGCACATGCGAGCAAAACTGTGACGTGATCGTACGCACGCACGCACGCACGCACGCACGCACGCACGCACGCACGCACTCACGCACGCACGCACACATATTAGAGTGGTCAAAAATGTATTTCTTCAAGCAGCTATGCATATGGTCTAAAAAGGTGAGGTTTGATGAGAAAACAACTGTGTTGACATTTCACAACAATCCATTGAAAGGAAGGGACTGCTCACACAATGTAACGTTTACCATTATACATAATATTATATGACCTACTCATCAGACAAGGTTTATTCACTGAGAAAATAACTCAATCAACTTAGCCCAAACCCAATTTTTAGCAAAAGCCCTAACCCTAATCCTAACCGGTTGATTGAGCAGTAGCTACCTTGCGCAAAAAAAGAACAAGAAAATTGCATTTCCACACTAAATCCTCGGTGTCCCTAGCGCTAATGCGTAATGTACTTGATCGCTAGGTGACGCCACTATGTGTTCAGATTTCGTGTATAAAACGTAACGTCGATTGTCACGTCGCGTTGGCTGTATTTATAATTTAGTCATGTGGGAGGCGTGGAGATATGTCTCTATGGTGTGAGGTTAGTGTTGAAAGAATAGGTTTGCTCTATAAAAGTGTAAACATTAGCGAAACCATAGTTTGCACTAATCAAAGGAAGACCAGCTTGAAGACATAATAGTACTTATAAATAATTATGAATAAAAAATGAATGGTTGGAAATTGTTCTTAATTGGCAAACCCCAACAGGGTGCTGCGCTGATTGATGGTTAACTACTTTATGAGCGCCGGGGAAGACCTTGCAGTTACTTGAATTTTGAGGCGTCCTTAGCCTCAACCAATTGCGTCTCCAGGATGTTCCAAATAACTAAGGTCTGGGCGGGGTGAGTTTATGTATTCCTCTGTGTTGGTTCTTATTTGTTAATGATCGTAAGGGTGATTTCAATATGTGCGTTTATCTGCATGCACCGACATGTTTTTGGCCTGAACAGCGTCCATGGACGACTTTATACATTCAGGGTTAAACGTTCGGTCTTCCTCTCTTCGCAGTTCAATACTGGTCTTAGCGACCAAACCTGGTCTTAATAGGAGTCTTCCCGACCCATATTCCACAGGTATTTTGTTATGTAATTGTATTTACGGTAAATGGTTACGGATCTAGCTAAACACGCTAAATATTTTTGTCAACGTATACATTAAATTTATTATTTGTATAAATAAAATGTACCATGCCATTTATATTGTAATTAGGTAGATATGTGAAGTTTCCCAGGCGCGGTCGACTGTAACAAGTAGCCCCGTAAGCGGGTAAGTTGTCACATCATTGTTACAGCAAAGAACGTGTGGATCGCAAATCAAGTGTCACTCGTACATGTTACAGTTATTACATTAATTGGATTATACACACTTATACATCTTATACACAGTGTGCATAACAATGTAGGTGTTTACATCTTCATATATTAAGCTTTTACTTTTTAGTTACCAAATGGGACACATCCTTACATAATAAACAATTGTGAATGGAATATGAATTATTGAACGGAGTATGAAATAATGAACATAATAATAATAATAATAAATGCGTAATGCGACTTCTACTTGATTGGATGATACACATACGTACTCACTCACGCACAAGCTCACGAACATCCACATTTCAATTAATCGTGCAATATTTATTAATTGCTCAAATAGGGTTGTGCCATTAAAAATGAACAACATTGTCACCCAAGATAAAACACCCAGATGGAAAGTGCACAAGGAAGCCATTTGCTTATCGAGAATCCATAAATTTTTCACCTATGTGTAACCCACCCTTCTGAGATATTTGTTATTTTTGTTTGACGCTACTAGCATTTATAGTACATGTTATAAATAAGTGGGCTAGGCTTTACAAGTGAAATAAAACGTTCAAACTTCATGGTTAAATAAATGTTGGTCTTTCAGTCATTGTACGCACACAACTCGCTGGCTGAGCCATCGGTATGAGCCGCCCGAACGTTGTTATAGTTGTAACAACTTGCCCCAATGCAACTGTAATAAATTGCACCAAACACATTTTTTGCAGTTAAACGCAGGTGGACGATAACAAATCCTGAATTTAAATTAAATTTCTTCTTGGCGTAACCCCTTTTACTATATAGTAAACATGTTTCATTCACAAAGCATAACAATTGGCTGAGTTAGATGATATTATATGGGCATGCCAAAAAGGGTGGTTAATTTGTGTCCACATCTCGTTAATTTCGTGCCGATTTTACATGCCGATAGTAATTATGTTTACTCGTTCGACCCAGTTATGTAGGTTGTCGTTGAATGAGGGCGAACATACGTAGCTCGGTACATATCCATATATATTGTCGTTGGTACGGGGGGGGGGGGTGGCTGTAGGCAGGGTACCCGCAACCATTTGTAGAAGGCGCCAGAGCTGGCTCGGTCATGTCACGAGGCTCCCACCTACTAGACCTGCCCAACAAGCAATGTGGTGGACACCAGTTGGTCAGAGAAGGAGGGGAAGACTGAGAATGAACTGGCGCCGGCCGTCGAACCCGACCTACAGTTGGTCAACAGAAATGGAGCGACGTCAGAATGCTGGCGAACAACAGGTCTGAGTGGAATGCTTTGTAACTGCTTCATGCGTTTATAGACGCTGGAATCACTAAGTAAATAAGTAAGTCAAATCTAGGTGCTCTACACTTTACCCCCGGCAGACCTATTCACTGGGAGACCATATTAACTCCTCTGTTATTCATTCAGCAGCACTGTCGAGGGATACAGGTACCCTTTTTCGCAGATGAGTGACGACGTGCAGTGAAAGATTCTTGATTGAGAATCATCGTGCTGCCTCGCCTCACTGCACTGGCGCCATATTAGATATCATCATCATGCTTTAAGGCAGGGCAGAGGATGTGTTCACCGAAGCGGTGGAGGCAAGGATTAAATTGATTCTTGCACGCACCGCTGCGGTGCGCATAAGACTATTTTGTTCCATGCGCGCACCGCAGGGGTGTGCGCAGTATATCGACACCTCAATCTATCGACACCAACATCTTCTTTTTTAACGTAGCGTATTGCATGAAGAGTAGAGTTCGGGTTATGTGAACGTGGACTCACATTTCGCAGCCAAAGAATTACGGTGCCCCCAACGAATAGGATTACTGTTTGGCACACTTCTACGGTGCAAATAATCACATTGTTGTGTGGACAAATTAAACCTAAACTGGGCACGAACAACGTTACTACTCGTTTGATAATCAAGTCAGTTACTTTCTCCGCAACAATCACTATATGCGGCATAACGTAATGTTGAGTATACAACTGAAAGTGCACTTGATGTCAATATATGTGGTTTGAATACCTCTAGGAGGAAAACGTTAACATAACCACATACAAACATACGCTAGCTCGATTATAGTTAGATAATGTGGTAAATTAAAACTGTTTCTTGTATTTAAGCTATCCAACCTTTTGATATATATATATATATATATATATATATATAATTGATTTTAGTGCCTGCGAGCGTGCGTACGTGCGTGAATATGAGTGGGTGTTTGTGTGCAGGTGAGTGCGCGCGCGTGCGTGCGTGCGGGAGAGTTTGTGGGGAGTGTATTTGTATGTATGTTATTGTGTCTGGACGAACGCCTTGGGGCTGGTCCCGGTAATATAGCCAGCAATGTGTGTCGTTGAAACTAAAATAAGTGTTACGGGAAGGTTGGCTGTATTGACCCCCCTAAGCACTGAGCAGAATAAAACCGAGACATTCACAGTTAGCAATGCTGCAATACGTGGACTCGATGTTTGCTATAAGTGCGCACACACATCCTGAAAAGGGAATCATTCTGTGAATGACATAGAAATAGAGAATCTGTTCAATTTAAGAAAACTGGATATTTTGAACCGCTGTGTCACCTGTTTGAACTAGAAGTTTAATATAGAAAACTAATGGTTCAATATAGGAGAGATTCCCAATGAGTCCATAAACTAGCTACAATCATCCGCACAAGTACAGGAATGACATCACTGAACTGTATCTCAACTAATACGGAACTTTCTGTACACAAATGATCAGTTCATTAAGTATTTAGTTAGAGTCGAACGTCACTACAATTATCAGAAATTTTCGTCGTTGGCTTGACAGGCTTATCGATAGACCCAGATTTAACTCATTTATCACATTGATAGGGGAGACAGGGGACAGTTGTCACACTTTTTGTTTTTGTCCTGTTTTTTTAATTAAAAAAAATAATAGTTCCCGAAGTTCTGTTACTACTAAGCTTAACTTTAATATATACTGTATATATGGATATTTATAACATTGGGGTAGCTTTATTCAAAATACGGTACTTAAGTCTTTCAAAAAAGGCTCTCGAACAAGCGTGTGATTTGTTTGTTGGTTGTCACAGCGTGTGGGTTGGTTGTCACAGCGTGTGAGTTGGTTGTCACAGCGTATGAAGTTGCTTAGACATTGGGAAAAATGTAATATGTTCATGTCTATTAATAACACGAGGTTTTCATTCAGTAATACTGAAACATTATGTGACAAACACCAGCTTTTACAGTGTATAACAGTCCAGATTATTGAAGAATAACACAAACGTTACGAGCGTCGCAAGTACAACTATTGAACGCAGCGTCACAAGTACCACTATTACTTGGAGCGTCGCAAGTACAACTATTGAATGGAGCGTCGCAAGTACCACTGTTGCATGGAGCATCGCAAGTACCACTGTTGAATGGAGCGTCATAAGTACCACTGTTATATGGAGCATCGCAAGTACCACTGTTGCATGGAACATCGCAAGTACCACTGTTCAATGGAGCGTCATAAGTACCACTGTTACATGGAACGTCATAAGTACCACTGTTAGATGGAGCGTCGTAAGTACCACTGTTACATGGAGCGTCACAAGTACCACTGTTACATGGAGCGTCACAAGTACAAACTTTTACATGGAGCGTCACAAGTACCACTGTTACATGGAGCGTAACAAGTACCACTGTTACATGGAGCGTCACAAGTACCACTGTTACATGGAGCGTCGTAAGTACCACTGTTACATGGACCACTGTTGCATGGAGCGTCACAAGTACGACTGTTACATGGAGCATCGCAAGTACCACTGTTACACGGAGCGTCACAAGTGCCACTGTTACATGGAGCGTCACAAGTACCACTGTTGCATGGAGGCCGTAAGTACGACTGTTACATGGAGCGTCACAAGTACCACTGTTACATGGAGCGTCACAAGTACCACTGTTACATGGAGCGTCACAAGTACCACTGTTACATGAAGCGTCACAAGTACCACTGTTACATGGAGCGTCACAAGTACCACTGTTACATGGAGCGTCGTAAGTACCACTGTTACATGGACCACTGTTGCATGGAGCGTCACAAGTACGACTGTTACATGGAGCATCGCAAGTACCACTGTTACACGGAGCGTCACAAGTGCCACTGTTACATGGAGCGTCACAAGTACCACTGTTGCATGGAGGCCGTAAGTACGACTGTTACATGGAGCGTCACAAGTACCACTGTTACATGGAGCGTCACAAGTACCACTGTTACATGGAGCGTCACAAGTACCACTGTTGCATGGAGCGTCACAAGTACCACTGTTGCATGGAGCGTCGCAAGTAACTGATCTGATACAACATAATCAGCGTCGCAGAATATGTCACGATTACACGACAAAATTCCACACTTCTGGAAGCCAGATAAAGCGTTCGACTTCGTTGCAGTCTTGACGTAGGCTTCCCCGAATAATGCGCATATTTGGAATGGGGTTATACCGTGTCCTGCACTGCTACACGTCCATTTATTACCAGCTTGGTTATAACTGGACACGAGTGGGCCAAAGAAACACCGATCTAACGGTTGTAGCCTGTAGTGTGTTGAGGTAGGGACAACATATGTGTGCCGTTTTCACGAGCTTACTGGATGGCCGCAATGTTCTTAATGTGCGAGGTATGACCGTCCAGTATGAGCAACATTCGTGGGTTGACTGAACATTGGACTGGAAGTGATGGATCTAGGCGAGGAATGAATCATGATCCATTCAACCACTGTCGTTATTGATAACGAGACTTCCTGGTGGTTCACCTTCCTTCAATATATCAGATATATGTGCTCTTTTGAATATCACCGTTGGAGTGACGTATCGTCCCGAAGGGCTTGCACAGCAAACAACATTGGTCGTTTAGCCATTTTCTGGTCATCCTCCTACCCGCTTTCCCCACTTCATTGAAAGTATCCTACCCGCTTTCCCCCCTTCATTGAAAGTATCCTACCCGCTTTTCCCCCTTCATTGAAAGTATCCTACCCGCTTTCTGTACGGATGTAAGACCGGACTCATCCATGTTGAAAACTGTTTTCCTCAACAGTTTTTACCAGGAGGTCGAAAAACCGAGGAAACACTTTCTCGCATAAAGCCTTGGGCCCTAGCGAGTGACGTTGGCCCGCAAGCTCGTAACGATAAATACGGATGGCGTTTCATAAAGTTATAATACCACTTTGATACTCCAAAAAGACGACTGTCGAGCTTCAAGACATACTCTTCTAGTAGTTGTTTTACATCTACCTTGAAAACACCATGGAGTCCGAAATATCGTTCATTGTTTGCATACAAGTTTGATCTCTTCATGTGACGTTTGATCTCTTCATGTGACGTTTGATAGTTGATTTCGAAATTCCGCAGGTCCTCTCCACCGCATTCAAATCCGTATCGCCGTTTCTATGGGCACTCACAGCCAGATCCATATCTTCTGATGTCCACTTGCCATATTTTCCTCTGCAAGAATGGACAAATATCAACATCAGAATGGTGTATGGTGTTACAATAAAGAAGAACATAGCGTTTCCCCAAATTTAACCCCTAGTTTTCTATATTGAATCCCTGATTCAATATAGGCTCCCCGTGGTGGTTCAATATATGCAACTCGACAACAAAGACCCTTCATGGGTTTGTGGCGAATAATTTTAATCAATGTACAACAGACTGTAGAAAAATGATCCCCATGCTCACCTTTTTGTACACTTCGCTCCACCCGCCATTTTGTTCGATCAGATGACTTTGTAATGAAAGGCCTAGTCGCTAGATGGAGGCACTGTGCAATTGCCCTCTCCAGTTATGAGAAAACGGCCTAGTTCAATAATTATAGACAACCTTCCCCTACAACTATTGTAGTGCGTGCGTGCGTGCGTGCGTGCGTGCGTGCGTGCGTATGTAATGTATGCGATGTTGGCCAGGTGGTGAAGTATAAAACGCTTTGAGCGACCCTACGGACTGGATACCGCGCAATATATAAGAACGTACCTGTATGTATGCATGTATGGTTGACACGTCCACGCCCTTTCCTCTCTGGCAAACACTGAACTGAAGTATCAATTTAGGTTATCCGCCATTACAAACCCCTGTGATATTATATTTCCAGCCCTGGTTTCTAGAGGTCCGACCTTGTCTTGTACGTTTTGTTTTCTCCTGACATATGCATAAAAACTCTTGCTGTAATTGTTCATGTTACATGCTATTTTTTTTCATAGCTTCTTTTAGATTGTCTAAAATAAAATTATTTTGCACCAAACAGCTGCATCGCAATTTGCTTCCCTTTCTAATTTTATTTCATAAGCCTGAATAGATTCTTTAACATATGAAATAACTCTCCCTCCCCTTCTTTCTATGCGATCTCTCCTAAACATTACGTATCCTGTCAGTCCTAATTCAGCATCTGTTATATCTATGTTGGCCCATGATTCGGTTATACCAATTATGTGAGGGTCAATATCTGCTACCATAATGTTTAATTTGTTTTTTATTTACTATGCTCCTTGCATGTAAACATACACATTTATAACATGTTTCAAAGATGTTTTCCGAACATTTTGTTATTGGTTTGTCTGTACTAGTGACCTCTTGTCCTGCTTGAGGTATCTCTAAGTAACCCCCTGAGCTTCTAGTTTAAACAATGTTTACTACCAACAATATTTGTTATGCTACCCATGCCACTATCTGCTGCTGCTGAGAGTTCATCCGCAAATACGGCTGCCCCCTTTCTACTTAGATGAAGCCCATCCTTCATGTACCTATCAGCCCTCCCAACAAAACTTCCCCACAAATCCAACTTCCTCTTCCCCACATAGCTTCTCGTCCTGTCTCCTTATGTCCCGTCTCCTTACGTCCTGTCTCCCTACGATCCGTTTATGTACGTCCTGTCTCCCTACGACCTGTCACCTTATCTTCTCTCAGCCTCCTTCCAGGTTGAGGTGAGCTCTCCCTAGCATCTCCTGTTCCCTTCCCACCATTGCCACAACGAGCAGCCTCAGCTGTTCCAACTCCACCTCTAGTTCCTTCATCTTCGCACATTCCCTACACTCAAAATTAAAACTATCCGCCTGAACCTCAGCCCAGGACTTCTCACACCCGGACTTGACGAAGTCCACCCAGTTTTAAATGTCAGGTGGCCTTTACCTGCCGTTTGCACGGCGCCATCACATAATTTAGTCTTAATTTGATTGCTACTTTAGCCTTGAATAAGGCTGTTTTTGTGTTCAAAAGAACACGTTAGGCTGGGTTGTTTAGGATTTAATTTAATATTGACAATAATATATTTGCTAATTGTGTCTTTTCTACTACACATGAGCCAACAATATGCCTGCCACCTAGCGAATACGGAGACCACTGTGTAAACAAAACAATGAACTCAGTGTATACCAACTTACTCTAAGATCCTGCTGTTAATTACTTTTTTATCGAAAACGTTTACTACAACTGTGTCAAATATTACCTTACGTATGTAATTTACATAAATTTATCACTTTATATATTCAACAATGTAAACGATACTTTTGATACACCAGTTTAACTCACGACCTGTAAACAAACCCCCTTTATCACTCGCTGAATATATATCTATAAGAGTCCATGAAAAACACTGCCTCTGTTAACAAAAACGGTTTATTAATATACGTCTATAAGAAGTTTGTGTATAATATACGTGTAATAGTAATACTTATTCTAACCAATATTCCACTCTTTCTGACTCTTCACTATGCTCAATTTTCGAATGGTAAACAACCTTATTATATCGCTTGCTGACTTCCCTGCCGGAGTCCGGAACTAACTTACGCTAAAATACTGCCTCTGACTAATTATTAACAAAAACTGCTTTTTAATATATGTATACAATACGTTTATGTGTAATATATATGCAATAGTAATACTTATTCTAGTCGATATTCCACGCTTTTCTGTCAATTCTCTGCACCAAAATCAATTCGCTGCTGCTTCAAGACTCCCAGCTACTTTCGCAGGTGTGAGAACAGAACGTGTACAGAGACGAACACATACAGATATTATTAAGTTGGTGAAGGTAGGAGCAAGTCACTGTTCTACTGAGTGTGTGCCAAAACGAGAATGCTAGTCCTAATTTCGAACATTTGTATCAACCACCCCCAATATCGACCACGTCGCTCCATACACCATTAAACACCGCCATGTCACCCAAACAACGAAAAGACAATATATCAGACACCGAACCAGTTGCCAGCGCAGGCACGGCAAACATTCATACAAACATGATCTTACAAATGATATCCCTACAGGAAAATAACAGAATTACCAAACAACGTAAAGCAATCCTGTTCCCTCAGGATCTGGTCGAAAAAATCGACAGACTACATCAAGAATTAGCCAACCTCACAGCACAATTATCCAATAAAAACTACAAAATATACAACTAGAAAACAGAGTAGAAACTCTAGAGGATGAAGTGGACTCGATGCAGCAGTACTCGAGACGGCCAAATCTCCGCATCCAGGGGATAGGCGAAGATATGCGCGGTGAAAACCTGGAGGAGAAACGTATAGATATCGTAAACAACAAATTGCACGCAACTCCACCAATCGCACGTAATGACCTGGAACGATGCCACCGACTCGGACGCCCAGTCGACGGCCAGACAAAGCCGATAACCAATATTGTTCGCTTCCGCAGCGAGCGCTGTTGAAACTCTGTGCGTCGTGCCAAGGGCGGACTCAAAGAATTCAATAAAACTATCCCTACTGAAAACCGCATCTTCGTCAACGAAGACCTCACACCAAGGCACGAGCTTCAAAGACATTCTCAAATATGCGTAGACTATACAAAGCCTTACTATTTGAATTTGCCTTCATTTATAATTATGCAATGTAATTTTTTTCAACATAAAATGTCACGTCTCATTTTATTTTATTTTATTTCCGTTGATTCAAATTAAGTTGAACGGATTAATGCATTGCGTTATGCATTTTTGACAAACCTAAGTTGTTAACTTTTATTATGTTTATCTTCTTTCATTTAAATCCTTTGCAGTGTTTAGACAAACATTGCCCACCCAGTTGTTTAGGAATTTTAATATATATATATATATATATATATATATATATATATATATATATATATATGTTCATTTAAAGAAGGTTAGGCAATGTTTAGATAAACATCCCATCCCCCATAATTTTTGGGGCACATAATTTGGATTAGTTGTTTAGAATGTTTGATACAGTAATTTTCTCAATATGTTATGTCAACGTTGTACATTTGTTCAACCTAAGATGTTACCTTTTATCTTACTTTCATTTTATATTAAGGTTTAGTAATGTATCTCCTATGTTATGCTTGTAATTCCATTTTGAGATGTTACCTTTCACTTAATTTTTTTATCCGTTCATTTAATTAACAGGCAGTGTTTACATAAACATTGCACACGTTGTTGTTTTCAGGTACATAATAATAATGTGGTTTAGTAAAGTTTCCAATATGTTATGAATGTAATGTAACTTGTTCAGTTAAGTACCATGCAGTGTTTGTACAAACATAGCACACCTCGTTGTGTGAGTTATGGCATGGTCATATCTTTTATGCAGCCAGCAAAGCCACTTACGTTTTATCTGTTTCTGTTTCTGTTTGTTGACTATGTTTGTTGACTATGCGTACTGTTCAGACACGTGTCCATCGTCATATTATTTAGCTTTGCTTGCGGAGCATCATCTATCAAATAATGCAAACAAACAAACCTGCATTAATACTCAAAACACCTTACCTTTATAGCGCATACACCTTCATCATACATAGGATTAACATTTAACACATGTGCACATATTTGCAGTCCATACCGCTTAAAGGGCTAGTTAATGACAACACATTTTGATCGCGTTTTTTTCTCACACTTGGGTGGTGTTGAAAACAACAATTTAATTAATACATTAGATCTACATTAAAGGGTTCGAGAAATAAGTCAGAGAATTACAGACCAGTGAGTTTAACGTCAGTGATTTGTAAATTATTAGAAAGGTTAATTAAAGACCATATGGTGGACTTCCTCGTTAAGCATAAATTATTAAATTCATCTCAACATGGATTCCTTAAAGCGAGGTCATGCTTAACAAATATGTTATGTTTTTTGGAAGAAATCACTAAGTGGATAGACATGGGATCGCCAGTAGATATTATCTACTTAGATTTTCAGAAAGCTTTTGACAAAGTGCCACATCAAAGATTGCTACTTAAATTAAAAGCCCATGGTATCGGGGATAGCATAACTGACTGGATAGAACAATGGCTGACTGACAGAAGACAACGAGTTGTAGTAGATGGCGAAGTTTCAAATTGGAAATCGGTTTTGAGTGGGGTACCTCAAGGATCAGTATTAGGACCTATATTATTCTTAATTTATATCAATGACTTGGACGAGAGTATAACAAGTAACGTACTGAAATTTGCGGACGACACAAAACTGTTTAGAAAGGTTAATACTGATGGTGATAAACAACATTTACAAAACGATCTAGACAGATTAGTGAAATGGTCTGAGAAATGGCAGATGCTGTTCAATTTTGGGAAATGTAAATGCCTACATACAGGACATGGGAACTTGAATGTAAACTATAAAATGGGAGCTACTGTTCTTGGTACTACTGTAAAAGAAAAGGACTTAGGAGTTACAATAAGCGCTGATATGAAAGTTTCAGAGCAGTGTGGTATTGCAGCTTCAAAGGGTAATCAAATTCTTGGATTGATTAGAAGAAACATAACATATAAGGGAAAAAAGTTAATTATACCTCTTTATAAAGCAATAGTTAGACCTCATTTAGAATACTGTATACAAGCATGGAGACCATATCGTAAGAAGGATATAGATACGCTTGAACGCATACAAAGGAGAGCAACTAAAATGATTCCAGAACTTAGAGACCTTAGTTATGAAGAACGCCTGAAAGAATGTGGTTTAACAACTCTAGAGACAAGGAGGTTAAGAGGAGATCAGATTGAAGTTTTTAAGATATTGAATGGGTATGAAAATATTGATAGAAATATGTTTTTCTCACTCAAGAAGGATAGCAGAACTAGAGGACATGAGGTAAAATTAGTAAAGGATCAATGTAGATTGGACATCAGGAAGCACTCGTTCTCACAGAGGACAATAAATGAATGGAACAAACTGTCTACAGATTGTGTAACTGCTAGCAGCGTGAATATGTTTAAAAACAAGGTTGACACATATATCAGGAGGGCGGGTTATAAGTAGGTGAACATTGTTGGACTCTCGATAAGCCAATGGCTTCCTTGTCCACTTGCCATCTGGGCCTTTGGCTTGGATGGCAAATCTTGTTAAATCTTGTTAAATCTTGATAACAATGAATAAAACATTCTTATTACGACATAGACCACTTCAAGATACTAGTTGCCGAAAAAAGTAAACGCTTTTCAGTTTAAATATTCAATATGTAAATGCTAACATTTATTTATGAATTAGCAGCTTTCATTAGTTCACTATAGGACATACATTATAAATTTAGCGTGATTTGCCTACAAGAATGATGGATATGTATATAAAATATTCCAATATGAAGTACTATTAAATATAAACACATACGAATATTGAGAGGGACTGAAAGTTAAGGTAACGGGTGGATTATCAAAACAATTACTATTGGTAACATATACAGACCACCGGGTATGGTAAGAGAACATATTAGGCATTTTATTAATGAATTTACTACATTAATCTTATCCATAGAAAAATCGAATATAACAATTAACTTA
Source organism: Lamellibrachia columna (assembly GCA_963662155.1). Classification (NCBI taxonomy): domain Eukaryota; kingdom Metazoa; phylum Annelida; class Polychaeta; order Sabellida; family Siboglinidae; genus Lamellibrachia; species Lamellibrachia columna. The sequence continues at coordinate 20,648,432 of OY759272.1, read as the reverse complement.
GGCGGAGACTGCAATCTTAATCACCTTAAGATAAATGACATTTCAATATGCAGCGAATTATTTGATAGTTTGACAGCCCATTGTCAAGCCCAAATTTAATAAATATAAACATAAAAAATCCAAGTGGGTCACTAGAAAATAAGAATGAAACTAAAAAATATTAACTCACGGGAATACGAAATAATGTGTATAAGCTTAAAAAACATACCGTACTACAGCATACGTGCATCCAAACAACATTATTTTGCATCCACCGTCGCTAAATATAATTCTGATATTAGAAATACATGGAAAACTATAAATGAAATTATTTCAAGAAAAAACAACAAGAAATGTTTTCCCGAATCTTTCAATATAAGTAACAAAGAAACACACTAGAGATCGCCAACGCATTTAACACGTTTTTTTTACAGACATCGGTATAAATCTGGTCAATAATATAACCTACTCAGGAGATAAGATTTCAGGCACTACCTAAACTGTAAATTCGCACTTAATAACGTTGACGAACTAATTGTACACAAAACAATAGAAAATCTTCCGTCTAAAAATAGTACTGGGTTTGATGGTATTTGAACTAATTTGCTAAATCAAATTGCACCAAAATAATAAAATATTTATCGCTATTTATAAATCAAGTTATTAGCACGGGGATATTCCCCGAAAAATTAAAGGTTGTCAAAGTAATTCCGCTATTTAAAAAGGGTGACCCGACAATAATCAACAACTACAGACCAATTTCCCTTCTACCATTCATATAAAAATTATTTGAAAAAATCATAGGCATTCAACTATCCTCCTATTTCGAAAGTAAGAAACTTAAAAAAATATATATATATGGTTTCCGCTCTGGTCACTCGACTGAATTTTGTTTTTAACAAGCCAGCCAAATTTTCAACTTCATATCCTATGATACCACTTTGTTAAGTGCAATGAGCAATTTCACAAATGCACGTAATGATGACACTGACACTGATAAATGAAGAACTCTACAAAATTAATGAATGGCTAGAAATAAACAAACTTTCCCTTAACGTTACTACATCCAAATTCATGGTTTTCTACATGCCAAAAACAATCAAAACGCCTGTTCTTAAAATAAATAATATAGTAATAACAAATGTTGACGATTTTAATTTCTTGGGATTAAACTATTACTGCATAAGATAATAAAAATTATGCTATATAACACGTTATTAGTACCATATATAAACTATTGTTTAATGACTTGGGGGTTCCAATGTCAAAGAATTAATCAACTTCAGAAAAGGTCAATACGAACAATAACGTTGAGTAATTTCAATTCACATACTGACCCGCTATTTAAAAAACTAAACTTACTAAAAGTGAATGATATGTTAGCCCTTCAAGAATAATTTTTTTATTATACATTTATCCGTATCAAATTACGTATATACCTACAACATTGGCAGATAGCAACAAACACAAAGATTCGTGGTCATAATACACGCAACCAAAATAAAATTCACATTTATGGTACAACGCATACATTTGCCAAACAATGTCTTAAATACAGTTTACCAAATACTGTCAATAATAACTCTCAAAGTGTGAAAGACAAACTTTATACACACAGTTTTGCTTTTCTTTTTTAAGTCTCCATTATCACTGAGCGTATAATATGTATTTTCTGTTCGTGCTGGTCATTTGTTTGTTATCTTTACCTACATTGTTTAAGGATTAATGCTATTCTCTTATAGAAAATATCTATAATACCTATAGGCACTCTGAAATATTCATCAAAAATAGTAAACAAATTAGCCTTTCGAAAACTCCAGTTTTACATCTTTCTTGTCTTGGTCTATGTACACACAGAAAACTGTATACACAATCCGGTTCTAACCCATCATTTAGGCTGTCTATCATCCTCCTTCTTGCAGGTGATGTTTCAATAAATCCTGGACCAAAAACATTTAAACACATGCGCTTTGCCACAATAAATCTGAGATCTGTCCGTCATAAATATGCTGCAACATCTGATACATCAGCCTGTCTTGCTGACATTTGTCCATATGGTTTTTGCTTCCGTCATTCAGGCAGGGGTGGTGGAGTCGCATTTCTTGTACTTGAACCATATTAAGTAGAAATTATTCATACACCTCAATACCAAAGCTGTGAGGTAATATGTATTGTTATAAAACATTCATCCATATCTTCTCATTTTATATGCACCTACCGTCCTCCTGCAAGCACAAATACATTTTCTGGTGAACTTTCAAATTTCCTTGAAACCACCTTACAATTTCAAGAAGACCTTTACATGTTTGGAGATTTCAATATCCACCTTGATTTACCATTACTGATTTGTGGCTGCTAGTCGGGTCGGGTCAAAACAATTTCACATTTCGACCAATAAATAACATTTTACATAAATACCCTTCATGATGATCTTGCAAATTCCGATCTTCTGATCCAACCTAAATCTACATTATGTTAATCAGTACCATGAAACATTAAATAAACTCCTGGATAAGCATGCCCATAAGCAAACTAAAAGTGTACACGTTCGCCCTCCATCGCCATGGATGTCTCTAGCAATAGTTGTAGCAAAACGTCGTCGTCGATATCTTGAAAGAATTTGGCGACGAACTCGTTCTACACTTGATCGATCCCATTATACTAAACAGCTACACATATGCAATCACATTATGTCAAAAGCAAAGTCCTATTACTATGCAAATTTTATTTCAACAAATTCTGAAAACCCTTGCCAGGTGTGGAAATCCGTAAACACAATCTACATCGGCAGAAATTAAAAGCAGAACATACATTCATTGGATACATTGTGTACCTCTTTTTCAAAATACTTCACAGAGAAGATTGCTCGCATTCGATCGATTTTTTTCATTAATGATAATGACCATGATTTCCCTGAACCACCACTTTCTGAAAATAAACTACAGTGTTTCACACCTGCAACTACTAATGAAGTTCTCATTATCATTACAAATCTAACAAATCGTGTGATCTTGACCCATTTCGAACATTTCTACTAAAAAGCTGAATCAATCAACTCATTTTTCCCATTACTACTATCATAAACCTTTAAATGCAGGGCGGAATTGTTCCACGGGATTTCAAACAAACTCTTGTAAATCTTCTTATTAAAAACAAACTCTGTGTAAAAATTACCTAAATAATTATCGTCCTATCTTCAGTCTCAGTTTTTGTATCAAAAGGATTGGACAACGTATTTGCTAATCGCCTTCATGAACATATTTATAAACATCACATATCAAATGATCTGCAGCCTGCATATAAACAATTCCACTCTACCAAAACGGCTCTTCTTCAGATACGCAACGATATAGTTGACAACATAGACAATGACAAAGTCACAGCACTCACTTTACTAGATCTCTCAGCTGCTTTCAATACGATTGATAATTTAATCCTTTTACAACGCCTTCATAAACATTTTGGCATTTCTGGCCCAGCTCTTCTGTGGTTCAAATCATATTTTACAAATAGACACCAAAGCATTAACATATCTGGCACAATTTCTTGCCCACAACACCCTCTTCTGTTTAGCATATATACTACGTTTCTCAGCCAATTCATTACTAATCATAATCTCAGTCATCACCTGTAAGCTGATGACACACAGGTTTACATATCACTTTCACAATCAAATGCACAAGAATCTGTTTCGACTTTAAGTGATTGTCTTACTGATATCTTGTTTTGGATGGAATCATGTAAGCTAAAGTGTAATCCAAATAAAACATATTATTATTGGCACTAAGCAATGACGAAATAGGGTCATCAGCCATTTTTCAGTTGGTAATGATACATTCTCATCAGATACTGTTCGTAATCTAGGTGTTGTTTTTGATAGTGACTTCAACTTTCGCCAGCATATTGCTCAAGTATGTAAATCCTGTTTCTAGCATATACGTGATCACGGTCGAATTCGGCGTCACATATCTTTATCTACTGCTAAGACAATATAAACGGTATTAATTAATAGCCGCCTTGACTATTGTAATTCACTACTAAATAACATTTCTAAAAGAGACTTAGGAGAGAGATACTAAACTCCAACGAGTACAAAATTGTACTCAGGACGCATCAGTTTTCACCATCACTACCATTACTTAAGCAGTTACACTGGCTTCCTGTTACTTATCGAATTAATTTTAAGCTGTCCACTCTTGCATATCGTGCTCTATCTACACACCAACCATCCTACTTGGTTAGTCTTCTGCATCTTTCCAACATCCCTCTTCAGCTCAGATCATCAGTTTCACAATAACTTATTGTGCCCAAAACTTAACTTGGGCAAACGTACTTTCTCTGTCGCTGCGCCAGGGACTGGAATGAACTCCCCATCACTTTGAAAACATTTGAAACTATATCTATCTTCCGAACAAAACTTATTTTTTCCAACTTGCATTTCCACCATAAATGTTCGATTGTCCCTCGTTCTGATAATGACTTTTGTGCGTCCCTGTTCACGATTATGCTTATTGATTCTGTTTTGTTGCGCCTCTGAGCTCAGGTTCCTGAGGATATACTCGAAATAGAAGTTAATTATTATTATTATTATTAATTATTATTAAAGTTAGATTTTTAACAAGATTTAACAAGTTTGCCATCCAAAACCAAACAGTTAACGGTGGACAATGAAGTCATTGGCTGGTTGGCTCCGGTTCAATACTAGATTGTACGACATGGAACAGAGACGGTTTCTTGCTCGTGTCGTGTCTTGCCGGACTGAGTGTGCGAACTGCTGCTAGTGAAGATATTGGCGTGAAGGTGCCACGGCGCGAGCACTGTTTACGTTAGCGTTCCGAGAGGAGACTAAACCACATGATGATATCGATTATTTATGTCTATGTAGGCCTTACTATTGTTATTACACAGCCTGTTCCGGCTTCCTTGTTCCGTTCACTGCTTCTATGTTCCGGTCTTAGCTAGTCTGACACCGCGACTGCACTCCGGGCTAATTTAATGGTCAACCGTTAATAATCTGCCAGACGTTTAGCGCCGTAAGACACGACTCCCGGAAAGCATAGGGTTTCGAAAAGAAAGCAAGACGTGTCTTCCGCCGCTATGACATTATAGGTGACACATGGACGCACCATTGTAATTTGCCGCTGACAGTTCGGCTTACGCAGTCCGCCACGTCTAGGAGTTTTGTCGCTAAATGCTTGTTTCAACGTCCGAGTATGGATATTAAAACAGCGGAAATTTTTGCCACGTGCGTTCGCCGCATAAACAAATACATATAAGATTGAACAAGATTTAGCAAGACTGCCATGGCAAAGCCAAAGGCCCAGATAGCAAGTGGACAAGGAAGCCGTTAGCTTATCGAGAGTCCAACATTTTTAATCTATGTGTAATCCGCCCTCCTGAGATGTGTAAACCTTGTTTTTAAACATATTCACGCTGCTAGCAGTTACACAATCTGCATATAATTTGTTCCATTCGTTGATTGTCCTATGTAAGAACGAGTACTTCCTGATATCCAATCTACACTGATCCTTTACTAAAGTTACTTCATGTACTATAGTGCAATTATCTTTCTTGAGTGAGAAAAACATATTTCTATAAATGTCTTCATACCCATTCAATATCTTAAAAACTTCAATTTGATCTATTCCTAATCGCCTTGTCTCTATGATTGTTAAACCACATTCTTTCAGTCGTTCTTCATAACTAAGGTCTCTCAGTTCTGGAATCATTTTAGTTGCTCTCCTCTGTATTCGTTCAAGAGTATATATATCCTTCTTATGATATGGTCTCCAAGCTTGTATACAGTACTCTAAATGAGGCTTATCTATTGTTTTATGCAGAGGTATAATTACCTTTTTCTCCTTGTATGTTATATTTCTCCTCACCAACCCAATAATGTGATTACCCCTTGAAGCTGCAGTACCACAATGCTCTGAAACTATAATATCAGAGCTTATTGGCACTCCTAAGTCCTTTTCTTTAATAGTAGTAACTAGAACAGTATCTCCCATTTTATAGTTTACATCCAAGTTCCTATGTCCTGTATGTAGGCATTTACATTTCCTAAAATTGAACAACATCTGCCATTTCTCAGTCCATTTCAATAATCTGTCTAGATCGTTTTGTAAATATTGTTTATCACCATCAGTATTAACCTTTCTAAACACTTTTGTGTCATCCACACATTTCAGTACCTTGCTTTTTATATTATCGTCCAAGTCATTGATATGTATTAAGCATAATAAAGGTCCTAATACTGAACCTTGTGGTACACCACTCAAAACCCATTCAAAACTGATTTCCAATTTGAAACCTCCATATCTGTTTTCTGTCAGCCAGCCATTGTTCTATCCAGTCACTTTGTCAAAAGCTTTCTGAAAATCTAAGTACATAATATCTACTGGCGATCCCACGTCTATCCACTTAGTGATTTCTTCCAAAAAACATAACATATTTGTTAAGCATGACCTCGCTTTAAGGAATCCATGTTGAGATGAATTTAATAATTTACGCCTAACAAGGAAGTCCACCATACGGTTTTTTTATTAACCTTTCTAATAATTTACAAATCACTGACGTTATTCCACTGGTCTGTAATTATCCTACTTATTTCTCAAACCCTTTTTAAATAATGGTATGATGTTTGTTTCTTTCCATTCGAAAGGAATAACACCCTCTTTTAATGACAAGTTGAACCCTCTTGCAAGTGGTTTCTCATTTGTTCTATTGTTTCCATTAGTAGTTTTGGAGGAATTCTATCCACTCCAGGTGATTTATTATCTTTCATTGCCTTTATTTTCTTAGCTACCATTTCTGGAGTTACAATTAACGGCCGTAAATAGTCAGATTTAGCCTCCAGAAAGGTTGCATTTGGAACTTGTAATGAACTAATATCCTTTCTGGTAAACACTGATATGAAGTAACCATTCAGGTCTTCCGTCATTAAAACCCTTGTGATACTATATTTCCAGCACTGTCTTCTAGAGATCCCACCTCGTTTCGTACGTTTTGTTTACTCCTGACATGCATAAAAACTCTTGCTGTCTTTTTTATGTTACATGCCAGTTTTTGCTCATAGCTTCTTTTAGATTGTCTAATTTCATTCGTAGCTGCATTAAGTGCTTCTTTGTAATTTGTGTCGTCGTCATCCTTTCTGGTACGCATATAAACCCTCCACATAGTTTGCTTGTATGCTATTTTTCTAATAGCTTCTTTTGACAAGTGTTTCTTTCTAGACCGTTTTCCTTGTTTTTTTCAACGGAACAAAGTTATCAATGATACTCTCAATTACATATTTTAGAATGTTCCAACATTCAATTGCTGTCTTATTCCTCAGCATGTTATTCTAATCTAGCTTTGCTAAGTATTTTCTCGTATCTTGATATTTACCTTTGTGAAAGTTTCTCCTGTATTTTTTTTATTCGTACTTTCTGATTTTACGTTGATGTCGAAACGTATTTGATTATGATCACTGTAATCCAAATGCTCATGTATTTTGACTAATTCATCAAGACAAAACTAAATCTAAAACATTCTCTCCCCTGGTTGGTTCTAGCACGTGTTGAGTAAGGATTCTATCTTGAATTAAAAGTAGAAACTATTGGTCATCACCCACTGTACTCTCTAGAGATTTCCGTTGTATGTGTTCGTGGTTAAAATTTCCCATACAAATATACATACATACAGTGAGCTCTCTCTATGTGGAACAAATTACAAAGAGACACACACATTACAAAGAGGCACTTAATGCAGCTACGACTGAAATTATCTCAAGAAAGCTATGAGCACAAATTAGCAAGAAAATAAAGGCAATGAAGGAAATTAAATCACCTGGAGTAGATGGAATTCCGGACAAACGGCAATGGCAACAGTAGAACAAATTAGTATACCACTTCCAAGAGTTCAACTTGTCATTAAAAGAGTGGAAAGAGTTTTAAATGGAAAGAAGCAAATATCATATCATTATTTAAAAAGGGTACGAGAAATAAGTCAGATAATTACAGACCAGTGAGTTTAACATCAGTAATTTGCTAATTATTAGAAAGGTTAATTAACGACCTTGTTAGGCATTACTTATTAAATCCATCTCTACACGGATTCCTAAAAGCGAGGTCATGCTAAACAACTATGTTATGTCTTTTTGTGGAAGAAATCACTAAGTGGATATACAAGGGATCACCAATAGATATTATCTACTTTTTCTGATTTTCAGACAACTTTCGACAAATTGCCACACCAAATATTGCTGCTTAAATTAAAAGCACGTGGTATTGGGGATGTCATAATCTACTGGGTAGAAAAATGACTGACAGAAGACAGCAGCGTGTTGTAGTAGATGGGGAGGTTTCAAACTGGAAATCAGTTTTGAGTGGGGTACTAAAAGGATCAATATTGGGACATTTATTATTCTTAGTATGACGATAATATAACAAGCAACGTACTGAAATTTGCGGATCAGACAAAAGTGTTTAGAAATGTTAACAATGATGGTGATAAACAACATTTACAAAACGATCTAGACAAATTAGTTAAAAGGTCTGAAAAATGGCAAACGCTTGAACGAATACAGAGGCGAACAACTAAATTATTCCAGAAAGGAAATATCTTAGTTATGAAGAACGCCTGAGAGAATGTGGCTTAATAACCCTAGAGACAAGGAGGTTAAGATGATGTCAAAGAGTTTTTAGATATTGAATGGGTATAGAAATTATTGATAGAAATATTTCTTTTTCGTTCAAGAAAGATAGTAGAACTAGAGTAGGGGAGCGGGGGGTTAGTTGTCACAACATTTACTTTTTTTTTACATCACTAGTCGATCTGTTTAGTTATCTTTAGTACATGACGCTTATATGGTGTATCCATCTTTCATCTAAAAGTGACACTAGTCACCTGGCATAAATCTGTGTTATTTTAAAGTGCATGACTCACTGAAGTCAAGGCATCACAAGTGACAAGTTGCCCCCGGTGTGGGGTAAGTTGTCACGTAGCATGGGGTAAGTTGTCACATTATGCAAAATTGTAACACAATTATACAAACCATGAATTTTTACTAATGTATTCACATTCATGCTATTAATATATTGTTCAATGAACAGTGATCCAAATGGAATATGCGACATAGGCAGTCCTGGCCCAATGAACTAAGCTTACTTATAAATGAAAACTGATTTAGGCAATGCGGACAAGTTCTTGATCGCTAGTTTTCCATTAGCTAACTGCTTGATTAATGTACATGACATCAGTTGATGTGATATTTCGATAGGGCATGACAGTTAAAGTCATACAGTTTGGCTGCCCTTTTGGTCTGCCCTGCTGTCGGCACAGGCAACTTCATGACTATATCTTGCAGATCATGTGTGCTTTTGTCCTGTGTTTCAGGAAAGCAAAACTGAAGTTGACCCCTTCCACATTTTGCTGATTTCTGTCTGCGCATGAAAGTGGTTTCACCATCGTCGTTCTGTTCGTCGATGCTCATGACACGTCCTACGTAGTAGGCTATGGTGCACTTTGTTGCAAACTTCACCAGGATGTGATCATCTATGTTCAAGTCAGCAAATGATGGTTTAAGTATGAATTGTCTTTCTTCGATTTCAGAGAACTCGCTCCCACTGCTGTCATCACAAAGCGCTTCAAAGTCGCCTTCCCATCCTTACTTTCATCGAACAGTTCAGCAACGGGAACTTTGTTCTGGATTTTCTTTTGGGGGAACTCTGGATGTTGAGTGAGCTTCCTTCTGGTAGTTGGGCCTCGTTTTTTGCTTTTGGATGCATGTGCTTCCCTCTCAATGGCGGCTTTGACGGGCGTATCGGTAAAAATTTGCGATTTGCCCTTTTTTCTAGCAGGTATCCCTTTCATTCTAGGTGCCAGTCTTCCGAATGGGCGGATCGCCTCAGCAGTGATGGGCTGTGCAGCACTCGATGATGACGACCGATTTTCGGGTGTTGTTGGGTCATCTTGGTGAAAAGGTCGATCAGTAACGTATCCTGCCAAGAACTTGTGCTCAGGAAATACATTTCTGTCGAATGGATATATTCCTGTGGCTTTGAAGCCTGCCGTGATGGTTTCGGGTGTCATTGCTTTTATGAAAGCATATGACACCAGTTTTGGGATTATGTGAATCGTCATTGACTTCCCAGCATTGTCCTTCTCTCTCATCCAGCTGTCGCTCGCGTGGTTGATGTATGTCTTGAAGGGACCGTAGACAGACTTGTCTAGCGGTTGCAGCTCGTGCGAGCAGTGGGGAGGAAAACTCAGCAATGTGATGTGGTTCGCTTTTGAATAGTCGATCATTTCCAGCGATATATGCGAATGGTGGTTGTTAAGTAGTAGGAGTATCGGTTTATCTGCACTCGGCTTAGCGTAGTTTACAAAGTGCTTCATATATTGGATGAAGTTATCCGTTGTCATCCAACCTGTCGCCTTGGGATGTCCCGACGCTGCTCTGCCAGGTGTAGCGATAAGCAGCCAGTTGTCTTGCACGTTTACCCTTGGAAACACAAAGTATGGAGGAATGTGATTTCCAAGGGCATTTACTGCACAAGTGACCGTAACAAGCGTGCCACGTTCCTGCGAAACAACTGACCCTACCTGTCTGACACCTTTCTCGGCAAGGATTTTCACAGGTCTCTGAACTGTGGTCACTCCTGTCTCGTCCACATTCCATATGTGGTCTGGGCCGAACCCGCCTGCACGATTGAGAACCCTCTCAAGATTGTCCATGAACATTCCAACATTGTATTTGTTGAAATTGGCCATTCGTTGGATGGAGGTTGCCTCTGGTTTCCTTATGGACAGATCTTTATGGCGTTCAATAAAGTGCTTCGCCCAGTCCACTCCTGCCTTCTCCTCCTTGGTCCAGTTTTCTGGCACGTGGGCAACGTCATTTGCAACAGAAAGTCTGAAAGCTAATTGTCGCAGATCATCAACAGTTATGCCGTGGAATATAACTGCAGCTTTCTTTGCGTATTCGACCATGTCCCTTTCTATATCATCATTGAGCACCTGCCTTGATTTCGTGTAGCCGATTGTTATATTCTCTGCTGTTCTATTCTTCTCGAAGAGGGAGACAAATCGAGCAAGGTGCGGTAATTCACACCGTTCAACGTCGCCGACTTCCTAAAACTCAGCCCACCATCGAGATGCGCCTCGGCTGCTGCTCTAAAGGCTTCCTTGGGAGCATTACCTCTGTCGGTCTTTCGTTGGTAGTGACGAACAATCTGTAAAAAGATTGTTACGAATATGAATTTATTGAATTGGGATAAGTTATTTTGTTATATTCCGCCAAATTTTAAAATGGGGCAAGTTGTCACAGCCTGTGACAACTTGCCCCAACTGTTGTGACAACGTGCCCCAGCATGTCATTGAGCATATAAGGTCAAGTATGGGGGAACCGTTATATAAATTTCAACTAGCTTGATTACGGATATATAGACAATGCATTGTGACATGACATTGTACACATACGTTGTCGATAATGCTATTATTCATTGTTACATACCGTTTTCCATGCAGATGTAAAAAGCTGTTCAAGAGAGGTGAAAAACTGCAGAGTCGGTTACAACGTTTCGAATCAACGCAAAAGTGCTGACCTCGTTTTCAGCGCAGCTAACCCGCATGACGTCTAGTCTGATGACATCATCTGGTGGTTCTCTTTAGGGGATTGTCTCAAAAATGGCTTGTGACAACTTACCCCTGTGACATCTAGCCCCCCGCTCCCCTACATGAGGTAAGTTTGTAAAGGATCAGTGTAGATTGGATATCATGAAGTCCTCGTTCTAACAGAGTACTGTAACTTAATGGAACAAATTATGCACGGAGTGTGTAACTGTTAGCAGCGTGAATATGTTTAAAAATAAGGTTGACACATATATCAGGAGGGCGGGCTACACATATATGATAAAATTTTGGATTCTCAATAAGCCAATGGCTTCCTTCCCCACTTGCCATTTGGGTCTTTGCCTTGGATGTCAATCTTGTTAAAAAAAATTTAATGTAGCGACTTGGCCAAACTTTTCCATATGTCTATTAGTCCGGCAGACAAATCCGAGATTTAGGCTGGACCGGGTTTTGTGGTCTATAGATTTTTTTCTGCTGATTTAACACGACTAGGGTGTATATTGTAAGAAAATGCCGGGTGACACCTTGTCACCCTTGGACATTTTTTTTTGCTTTAATCCAATATGGCCACTTCCATTTCAGTATTTTGATGATATATTCAATTATAGTTGAGATTTCACCATTATTCTAAATATATTAAGTGGCTGGAGACTCGTGCCATCAAAGAGTGAAACAAATATTATGAACGGGCATTTTTGTTAATCAGTGTTTTGATCATATATCCAATTATTGTTTGAATTTCACAATTACTCTAAATGCCATTTAGTTGTTGGGTTCTGGAGGCATCGATGCCTGTAACAAATGATTGGTCATTTTTTATTTGCATAAATCCAACATGGCCGCCACCTTATTAGTGTTTATCATAACCATTATTTCCAAATATAGTTGCATTTTTCCAGTGATTCTAAATCCCATTTAGTTTCTGTGTGCTTAAGACTTGTACGACTGCAACCAATGTTATGATTTGGGCATTTATTGTTTATTTGCATAAATCCAATATGGCACCCTCCTCGGGGTTATTTAGTGACCTTGACATTGAATATGACCTTGACATTAAACGCGCCTTAATGTGAAGGTCACACTGCTTTCAACAAGTTGACACCAGTCTCTATATGTAATTTTAATGTTACTACTTCCATGTTTACATTTGTGGTGTTTGAGCGCATTCACATGTGAAATGCCATACATAATGACATCATGCAGCATGTCTATTAAAACAGCATACACCATGCACAGAACACAGTACATGACAGCCTTGCATTGTTACACACAGCACAGTTTTGGCGTTGACGTGAATCCTTTACCGTTTTGGGCTGTCCACATATTCAAGCGTGCATTTGACATGGTATGATACTTTGATTGTCCTTAACATGCAGCCATAAATGATGTTGCCTGTTTTATCACAGCTTGCATAGGAGCATTAATTTGACCCAGATGTGATAGAGAATGCCCAGATCTCACTACTTTCAGAACAGTAGCTCTCCCAATGCCAAAACAACAGGCAACCGTGTCACATCCCGAAAGCGCATGGGCTGGCAGGATTTATGGAATGATGTCTTTGTGTTTCTCCACAGTCAAGCCAATATCTACAACGACTCGGTTTTTGATTGGGACCGCATTGTCACCAATTTTTTTTTAGATCATCCTTTAGGTAATAATGTAAAAGGTACACGAACACGTTCAACAGGTGTCAACAGGTAACACTGTCATTCCACTGGGTTCTTCTTTTGCGACCATTAGCATCTGCTGTACTATGATGTGGTCGGCCTCTTCGTGAGTGGTGACCATGTCCTTCCTCTGAATGATAACTCCACCATTGCTGATTTCCACAGGAGTTCGGTCTTGCCCTGTGATAACGAACTTGTGTTGGCGTAGGTGGTAATGGTGGAATGACTCGTCATTTATCAGCTCTGTGCAGATAATGTCCATTAGTTGTTGTTTGTTATCGGTTACTGTCAACACCACTTTCTGTGGTGACAAATCGGTATCTGCCTTAAGTCGATGCGTTCTGCTTGTTTCTGTGATCCCGGCACCTTTTGTGACACTCTTTGTACACATCTCCTTTACGCAGTAGCCTTTCGATGTGACCTCTGAAATTGTTTACAAACTCTTTCACTGTCCCAGCTGTTGGACAGTGAACCACCCAGAGCAGGACTGAACCTTCAATGACTGTGACGTCTGTGTTTGATGCATGTCTTGCTGACACTTCAACTTGAAGTTGTTTCTCTAGGACTAATTTGGCTTTTGAAATCCTCATTTCCCCAACCTCTGTGAACATTTGGGAATGAGTGCCAACTCATATGAACATCGTTGATGTCCACGCCAAGGGAACTGGCCTGAAGCCCTCCCTATCTCCCGGGAGAAAATCAGGGCGGTGTCAAAAACCTTTACTTCTCCAACCCGCACATGTTGCTTTGTCACTGTCATCGTTGTTACTTTCTTCGGTATTGTGTCGTAGAAACCTGCGGGCTACGTACTTTAACATTTTTGGTTTTGAACTCTTCCGATTTCAATAGGGCCAATCTTCCACTCACAATGTTCACTATATCATCGGGGTGTTTCCCTCATGCACATCTCAAGTTTGTTTCGGAGACCCTCTCTATCATGTGCATCATTTGTGATCCTTGTGTTCTCACCATCAACCTTGTCAGCAAGGTTTGACTCCAGATGGCTGCATATGTAAAGACTCAATGCCCACGTTTTCAGCGTCTTAGGCTTGAGTGTGATACCGATGACGGTGACCATAGCCATATCTCATGAAAGTAGTTTCTATGTACATATCACTCCAGATTACGTCCTAGATGCTTGGTCGTGTCGCATAACATGCTCGCCCTTCATGAAATATCCAAGCACATTGGCAGGGAGGGATTACATGGATCGAAGGTAGAATAAGCCATACCGTGCATAATGAACATGACCTGCTGCGAACAAGTACTGCATCATCAAACTGAAGGCTTCAAGAGTCTCATTCTCTCTCAGCCCTGATGAACATCATCATAATAAATATACTGGCTTGATTAACATATCGATCCAGAGCTTTGTGGTTGTGCACCTACCAGCCAGGTCTTCCACCACTTTCATTACCTCTTCTTTGCATGAAACTGGGGTATTTTGCATTGCCTGTCTTAGTATCTCCTCTGTAACCATTGAGTATGACTCTCACATTCTGAGGAAACTTTTTACCAGTCAACATCTTCGGGACTACTCCAAATACTGCACTCATAACCTCAGCAAGCCCACTTTCTGCCACCAAGGTACCAATTGAACCCACACAGCTCATCAGCGAGTGTATACCTCCTAGTTGCATGATGATAATAGGGAACATATCTGAATATGCCCAGATCACATGGAGTGCCACTCGATAAAGTTTTAAGTCACAAGTGAACACCATAAACTCCTGGCCAGTTTCGTGTGTGAGTTGCTGGGCTCGTGCCAATGCCGTCGTCATAGTGACCGGGTCATAGGGAGTCATGTAAATTAGGGGCGTGGATACAGCTTTGGTTTTTGGTTTGGGAGTGTGGCCTTGGTCATGCCTGATGGATGTGTTGTACCCACTGAATTCAGGACGTCCATGTTTCGTAAGTACATCTTGCAAAAAAACAAAGTCAGTCTCGTCTGCCCTCCTTGTTGACATATATTTCTGGACGAGTACGTTTAGAGGCAGTACTGGTTTGAATGTGGCTATCGTGGGCAGTTCAGGCTTCTTGGGCCCATTGAATCTTTGAATGGTTAACTCATACTCAACTGATACATGCAGGTCATGCTTTTTGACCCGCTTAATTGTCAGTTGCATGCCTTGGATACGTCGATATCCTCTGCTTGGGTCATGAGTACTGCCAGTGAATGAGTAGAGAGTCCTATCTAGCATAGGAGACACATTTGATAACATTTCCAAAATTGCTTCACTCACACAATCTATGGCAGTTTCACAATTAATGTGTGTGCTATAGGGAGCTTTATCAGTTGGAATAGCTTTGCCATAAAGCTTAATCACCAAGTTCAAGTTGTGCTTCTATATACAATGATACTACCTATGCCTGCAGAAGACAAGGGTTCTTACCAAAATAATTACACAATTGTTTTACCAGAAGTTTACGTGAGAGTGTGTTGCTACCATGGTCTCAGTAAGCACTGAACAATTCCACAGAGTTCCACATGCGTGACAAATCGTCTTGCACTTGGGCAATAAGATATGTCAGTGCACCATCCTCTTCATGGGGGCTTGTTGTAGACTTTGCAGCTAATCTCAATGACATGAACTTTGATTTACAATCCACATGATATCTTGCGTCTGCAGCATGCAAATCACTGATGGCACCTTCCACACGATCTCGTAAATAAGCGGCCCAGTCATCGTTCCTTTGATCACTGGCTCAAATATCAATTGCTTAGGCTGTTTTCCCATTTGTTTTTGATTTCCCGACACAAATAGGCTAGCCTCCATCGAGCAGGGTGGTTTGGGTCTTTATATAAATCACAAAGTTCACCACAAAATAGGCAATACTGTTGAAAACGAAAGCTTGTCATGCTTGATAGTCTTGTCTTCTTTGTGGGGATATGTGAAGGTGGCGCTTCTTGCTTTTGTGTTTTGAGATTTCTCTGAATCTGTGTCACATATGTGTAAGTTGAAACACAGTTTTTGTGACACGTTACAATGAAGTCACCGTTTTCATGTAGGTTTTCCTCAAGTTGTTGATGTTTGCCATCGTGGTATATTTTACTGCATTTAATGATGGTTTCAATCCTGCCTGGCCCAGATTCAATAAGCCTTTCTGCCTTGTGTTCACAGTGGAACTTCCACTTGAAGAAACATTCTTTTTCTGTCATCAGCACTACTTCATACTTCTACAGCGCATCACATGTTACATGCACAAATAAATACATGAATAACTCAACGACCGAATAGTGAAAATGGCTAGACATTATCGAAAAACCAGTCTACCTGGAACCACTGCCACTAGGCCAATTTAAATTCCAACCCGTCGCGGCAATGATGTACTGGAGCAAGCCGCTAGAATGTTACTAGATAAATCATTCCATTCTGGTATGGTTTTAAATATAACAGATTTAGACAAAGTAATTTTATTACATCAAGGTCTACTTAATTTAGGACTTAAAAGAATTTCACCATTTTAAATGATAAATAATTAATGATCCTGCTCGTGTGTTTTTTCTTAACTTTTTCTATACCAAAATCTGAAAAAAATTACTGACATTTCACCATTACTTATATTATAATATAAAGTTAAACACAAAATACACAGCCAATCTTGTAAATGTGCCCATTTTAAATCTTTTATTAATTCAGTAACACTTATTTCGTGAGAATATTGTGATTTTGTTCATGTTGCTGCCCCGGGGGGGGGGTACTCCCTATACTGAGGTATACATGTATGTGCCGCGCAAATGCCCGTTTTTGGCCATTTTTCTCTCTCTGTCCGAAGAAAAAATGTAAATTTTCTCTCTTTGTGCCCCAATTAAACCTGATAATTCTCTCTTTCATCGAAGAGGAAATTTCCCAATGAAAACGTTCCGCTCGGGCTTACCTTACACTTATATGTATTAGATAAATTGTTCAATAATTCTCTCTTGGTGACCATAAATTTCTTGATTTCTCTCTCTCTCTTCATGTGCTCCATGGGGCTCTGGCGGCACACCCCCACCGCTTTGGTATGGCAGTACCCCCCCCCCGGGGTTGCTGCACGTCTCTGTCTCTGTCTGACTCTGGATTGCTTCCAGACAGTTGATATCTTTCGTCGGCCGTATTAGTTGCTTCGTATTTTGGTAAAAGTAAAACAAAACATGTGGCACGTGAACGTTCACCTGTTTTAACGCAGGCAGATGTTGTCATCATTCTCATCGATGAAACAATCATCACTTAGGACTACATCTTGTCGTTCCCGGCAGCGCTCCCCAACCACGAGTACGAACCCATAAAGGTGAAGGTCGCTATATGTTTTCGGGGACTATTCATTTGTTCATCCTACAATGGTATAACGGAGGGGATATGGAAAAACAGGCAAAATAAAAATTGCCCAAGGGTGACAAGGTGTCACCCGGCATTTTCTGAAAGTGTACACCATAGTCTTCCCAAATCAGCAGGAAAAACTATATCCCAAATCCACGTTTCATCCACTTGTGACGGACTATTTGGGTATATAACACAGTGGTTGATAGAACAGGGATTTCAAAGTTGTTCATTTCAAGAGGTTATTTATTAAATCTGGAGTCTTGCCTACAGTTGACTTTCCCATTTACTGTCCATGTTGACGTTTTGCATGATTATAAAAAACGTGACCATCAAATACTTTAAAACGTTTTATCTGCCGTTGTCTACCAATATGCACACATGTCTAGAGGCAAAAATCCAAAATATCCTTATGCCTATTAAAATCACCTAAGCACCGCCAATTCACTCTGAACAGCTTCTACCAGCAAACCTGGCAACACTGTCCATGCATGCGGAATCTAATAAATTGCATGTAGTTGGTGCTATATCTATTCTAAATATAACAACTGTATGGCAGTCTCGATTATACCAAATTAATTGCCACTAGATGGCTCTATCTGTCTCTGAACGTCAACAAGTCGAATCAGTTCCCCACGAAGAGACAGTCTGCTTGCTGTGGGGCCTTCTCGTGAACTACGTTTCTACGACATCGTCGGCGGAAGCTCACCAGCCTGTTTGTCTCCACCAGCTTAATGCCAGTCTGGGCGCCGAGAGTCGCGGGGATCGGCCTACTCGATGACGCCTTGTTCAGCCGTTTTTTCGGTGCCATTAGTTGCTTCCAAGAAGCGAGTTGCTGTCGTTTAAACACCGCTAGACACCACCGTCTCCTCCATCCGCTGTACGCGCAGACAGGCGACTCAAGCTGTGGCGCTAACGAGGAAATCTGTCGCGTGTCGCAATGTGCAAGACATGCCGATTTTCGAATTGTTTGAAGACGATAAACCTCAAACGTTGATCAGTGACGTGATTGCTGGTGTTGTCGCACGTAGCATGTGTTGTTGCATTGCGAACATGTGGCCTGCATCGTGCAAACTTGGACGTGTCGAGGACGTGCGTGCGGGTGGCGGTGGCGGTGGCGGTGGAGGTGGAGGTGGCGGTGGAGGTGCGTGTGGTGACTGTGTTTGTATGTTTTTATCTTGTCTGCGTGTACACGTGTGCATAGTGTCCGATGTGTGATGCGAAGCGATGCGTGCGTGCGTGCGTGCGTGCGTGCGTGCGTGCGTGCGTGCGTGCGTGCGTGCGTGCGTGCGTGCGTGCGTGCGTGCGTGCGTGCGGGTATGCGTGTGTGCATGCCATCGTGCATTCGTGACGAACGGAAATCATGTTTTAGCCCACATCGCCGTCAATATCTTTTCATTAGTGAAAAGCCGGAAGTTGTAACATATGGCATTCGGTAGTAACGCATTAGCCCGAATTGACACTCGAATTGCATGTCCTGACAATACCAATAACACAACTGACGATGAGACTCGCATAATTGGCAGTTGAACACAGCAAATAATTGCTTATTGCAAAATAACTTGTGCAAACATAGAATAATCGGTAGGGTGATAAACTTCGCTTTGCTACAACATACTCCTGCACCTACGTTGTGTATTAAATTGGTGCGCCGTGTAGCCAAGTATTCAACCCACCTACGTTGTTTATTACATTGGTGCGCCGTGTAGCCAAGTATTCAACCCACCTACGTTGTTTATTACATTGGTGCACCGTGTAGCCAAGTATTCAACCCATCTACGGTGTTTATTACATTGGTGCACCGTGTAGCCAAGTATTCAACCCATCTACGGTGTTTATTACATTGGTGCGCCTTGTAGCCAAGTATTCAACCCACCTACGTTGTTTATTACATTGGTGCGCCGTGTAGCCAAGTATTCAACCCACCTACGTTGTTTATTACATTGTTGCGCCGTGTAGCCAAGTATTCAACCCACCTACGGTGTTTATTACATTGGTGCGCCGTGTAGCCAAGTATTCAACAAGTGGCACACCTGTTCAGAGAACACTACGATGAATTTACCCAACGGGTACCACGGGGATGTTTCACGGTTGCATTTTATGCTGTTCTAGTTATAATCTCATTGACAGAATACGACGTTAAAGTTGCTCCCACACCATACGTGAGGGAGCAGGAGGAAAGCAAGATCCCTTGTTGGCAACAGTGAAACGACGACAGCTCTCCTGGTTTGGCTACATTAACAGACACAGCACCATTTAACAAAATCCCTGCCAGGTACCGTGGAGGGCAGGAGAAGACGGGTCGCCTGAAAAAAGAAGCTTATCGACCCTAATTCTCGTACAACAAAAGACATATCACGCTAGCGAAGACTGTGGAAATGGCACCTCTACGACCGTCCCGGTTGGATGAAGGAAGACTTCAGGAGAAAACCAATAGGAACGATACTTTTCGCAACACGGTGTAGTGTTGTGAAACAGCTACCGAGGAAAGTTGATGTGCCAAGCGAAAAACGACACCGAAATGATTGAGCTTCAGATAGTGTTGTGTAACCTACGTGCGTAACCTAAGTGTGTAACCTACGTGTGCAACCTACGTGTGTAACCTACGCGTGTAACCTACGTGCGTAACTTACGTGCGTAACCTACGTGCGTAACACACGTGCGTAACCTACGTGCGTAACCTACGTGTGTAACCTACGTGTGCAACCTACGTGCGTAACCTACGTGTGTAACCTACGTGTTTAACCTACGTGCGTAACCTACGTATGTAACCTACATGTGTAACCTACGTGTGTGACCTACGTGTGTAACCTACGTGCGGAATCAATTGAGATTCTCACCATGACGGGTGCATTGTAATCTGACAGCAACATGTTTTGTTACATCGAAATATCAGCCAATTCTAAAAGTGACAAACTGTGATAAGCATCCACATGTTAGTGTACATCATGTGCATTAGTTATTGGTCTTACCTGTGCAGGTGTTCAACACCATGATATGGAAGAAACTGTATACACAACACCATGATATGGAAGAAACTGTATACACAACACCATGATATGGAAGAAACTGTATACACAACACATTATAATATATTTATTTTATCAGACAATAATACACAAACCCGTTCTATAGACCGCCAAGGTGCAATTGTTCTTACTATCACGATTGTCCATGCATACAAATATAGTCCATGCATACAAATATAGTCCATGCATACAAATATAGCCCATGCATACGCATATTGCAATTTCATATGCGATATCCATCAGTATCTACCATCACAGCTGGCGTCCTTTACATTTCCGTTATCACAATTCGAAACATATTACAATGATTGAAACGATCCTTATATTCGTTATCGTAACGATAGCCTTGACAGACGAGTTTTCACTGTTATGTCTAGTGATAAAACACACAATCGACAGCACTCGACGACATTTATGTTCGCTATTCCTGAATCATCTGATAGTTGTATTGTTTTTTATTGCAATACTCTGGGTAACGAGTGCGATATCGGCCAAGGCTTGCACGGACGGTGCACATTTCTACGTTTATTGTTTTTGAAGCCTTTTGCACCCACGTCATACTTTAACGTGCTGAACTCTTCCGTTTAATACCGATCACAACAGCTGATTAACGTTGCAGCTGTTTAGTTCAACCATCTAGCCTTCAGCGTGGAATGGAGTTGCGTTGTGCAAAGATAAAGGTACGTTCTTACTATTACTGTTCAAAACGCTTTACATTTCATCCCCTGGTAAACCTGTTCATTCCAACGCCATCTCAACTTCTATGGGAAGCATCCAGCCTGCTATTATTCGTTCAAATATCCACCTTTGTCTGTAGCCATGTACTCATTTGTACAGTTGAGTGAACTGTGGCAACGTGGGGTGAATGCAATTGACATAGTTTCGAAATGGCAGCAAGAGGATTCGAACTCGGGTTCTCTCGATTGAGAGTCCGTTGTTCTAACCGCTACGCCACCGTGCACAATATATCACCATTTAAAACTGAATTCGAGGTATATATTAAACTTGGTGATACAGTATTGAATACACCATAGTCTTACGATGATCCGTCGGGTGAAAGTGATATCAAATACAAAGAAAGGTGCCTTTATGGTAGATGCAATACTCTAGACAGGCAATTTTACTTCTGTTTATAGAAGATGAAGAACAAGATGTCCGCATCTTATTTCAGTGTTCTTTATGTGCTAATTATACAAAGCCGCTATGCAGCATTTTATTATTTCGTATAACAATGCATTTAAGACTGTGCACAGCTTACCTATGAAATGTAATGTTAATCTTACGTTTGCTAGTTAAGGCTCTGATTCTTAGAATAATCGAGCTAGAAAATGTATGTACAGTTTAATGTTCAGGATGTCTGCTTCCACGAATAAATGTTTTCAAAGTATTGGAAATAGCGATGTGTAAAGTGCAGTGAAGTGGATACGTGCAGTGTGTGCACCATTGGAAACTTGCACGCATGTAGTATTGCTACGTGTTTTAGTTACCGTGGACATAATGGATCTTGCATGTTCTTTTCTGTCTGAAAGACATGATTGATTAATTGATTACTTGTTTTAATGGGCCGATTTATTATGTTTCCTATTTAAAATATCCATAATTCAACCTCCAATAGCTTTCTTGTTACCAATTTCCAAACAACATTTAATATTTTTAATGCACAAACGTTAACGTAAGCTTCACATAATCTGATCACGTGTACGTTATAGTACGTTATGGTACATATCAGTATTTCTATATATTTTACTGGCAATATGAACATATTGCAATGACGATTTTGTTTACAGTTTTACATGATATTTAACGCAGCCAATATGATTTTCTCATTGACAAACATATCAACAACATGTCAACGACATATCAACAACATGTCAACGACATATAAAAACATGTCAACACCACATATCAACAATATGTCAACAACATATAAAATACAACAACAGCGTAAATTCAGTTATGCAGTTGCAGTAAATCCAATATCCAATGAGTTCGATCGGTTAATCTCGAACACTCTGCACAGTGTATTTGATCGGTTAATCAGGAACACTCTGCACAATGTATTTGATCGGTTAATCACGAACACTCTGCAAAATGTATTTGATCAGTTAATCACGAACACTCTGCACAATGTATTTGATCGGTTAATCACGAACACTCTGCAAAATGTATTTGATCAGTTAATCACGAACACTCTGCACAATGTATTTGATCGGTTAATCACGAACACTCTGCAAAATGTATTTGATCAGTTAATCACGAACACTCTGCACAATGTATTTGATCGGTTAATCACGAACACTCTGCAAAATGTATTTGATCAGTTAATCACGAACACTCTGCACAATGTATTTGATCGGTTAATCACGAACACTCTGCAAAATGTATTTTATCAGTTAATCACGAACACTCTGCACAATGTATTTAATTTCCATCCTCAAGTTAGCCTATCGCTAAAAATATGGCAGTTTTACGATATATACATATATATATATATATATATATATATATATATATATATATATATATATATATATATATATATATATATATATATGTATATATATATATATATGTATATATCGTAAAACTGCCATATTTTTTAATATATGTGTCGTAAAAAAAAAAAAAATATGTCGTAAAACCGGCATTTTTTCGCGTCTTATTTCAAATTAATTTTTGCGAAAAATCAAACCTACCTAATATCCACTGCAACATGCTAGCTAGTTTTTTGAGAAATCATCAGACAAACTATTAAATTACTTAAGTTTTGGTCAAACATTAATTGAAATGAAACTGGAAATGCTGAAAAGTCACGAATTTCACCCTTGGTGAAATTTCACAACTCTGTCATGTGATCGGCGAGAGGATGGCAGTCACGCCCATCCTTGCCATGGTACTGCCCTACCAAAACTTGACTTGGTAGTGCGAGGAGTCATACGCTCTTGCAATGGCTACCTTTTCTCCAATACAACGCCGGCTAGTAATACATACAATTGGCGCGCATTCCATTTAACCAACGTGTAATGTGGGCCGTTGTTATCAGTTAACTTCATTGGAGTGGCCAACCTTTTTTATATATCACGTCAGTATCACATTCTACGCAGGCACTGATGGTCATCGCTGGTCCGGTATCGTCTCCGGCGATTCATGGACGTACGAGATGAACAGAAAACAGAACCGACGTTGAACGTATCCATCAGTGCTAAGACGATGCACAGTGTTAAATCAGCCTTCACAATTCTAAACTCGCAAAGTATTGAATCTATCTAGTATCGACTACGAAATGCTAGCTCTTTTGTGCAAATGTGTTATTTAGTCTTGATAAAATCGTCGGAATAATATTTTTGTCAATTTCGGTCCGGTCGAACCGAAACTCGGCGAAACAATCCAACAGTGCTCGTGTGTAGCCCGCCTCTATATCGTATAACATCAGCTATTCACATTTTCGCATGTTACCCGATCTAACGATCAAAATCAATCCAATTGGTGATTTTAGAAAAATACGCACTCTTATTAATTAATTAAACTTGCAACTTTAAACATAACCTCTTTACACCAAATGCATACTCCCGGTATGTGAGTTAAACGCACCAGACTTGAAATGTAACGTAAGAATGTCAACCATTACGTGCTCCGGATGTTTGAATCGTGTCGGCTTTCGAACTGTGACTAGGCGGTTGGAATGAGAACCTCAACGCAACCGCTATTGCTCTAGTAAAAAGCATGTTCGTACCTACGCATATGCTTGCATTACCATTGTCCGTGTACACTTTAGGAGCAATGCTATTCTGGCGCTCAGACATGTCGCGCTCTCTTTCGGGTGCTTCGCCGCTAACTTGTTTAAGTACACTTTAGTTTGTAATGTCACCGGCTGGAATTATTGATGTGGAACCGGATTTGCAGTACAATATACAATTTCTCCTCATATTCCTAAAAACAACAACCAATTGCCCGTCACACAGTCGTGACTCTACAGTTTTTGTTGGAATTACCCAAGTAGAGATTGACCCGTTTCGAGTAGAGTCTCCGCTGCCGAAACGCGGGCAGTCTGCGCAGGCGCAGCCGGTGGCGACCCATGCGGCAGCGGCACGACCTAAGCACTTTCTTTAGGTCGCTCTTCAGTTGCGTGACCCCGCGGCGGTAGATGAGTGGGTCGCTGGCGAACTTGAAGTACGGCAAGAGGTTCATATAATACAACATGGCAGTGTTGCCGGCCATGTTGTCGCTGTGAGCGTTCATCGTGACGATGTAGACGATGCAGTAGGGCACCGTGAAGACGGTCATCGTGACGACGAGGACGACAATTGACTGGAACGTGCGGCGTTCGTAGTGCACGTCATTCTGCCACGAGTGCACGCTCGTCGACAGGCGGCGCTGCAGTTGCCGGATGATGATGTAGATGCGCAGGCAGAGCGCGACGATCGTGACGTAGATGAGCATGAGCAGATCGACGCAAATGTTCGCGCCGGTCGTCGTCAGCATCTCGATGTAGCGCATGCGCTCCGTCGAACATCCGGCTCCGGCGCCGAACTGTACGAAGTAGGCGATAATAGGGAGGAGGGCGACGGCGGTGCACGTCAGCCACACGCCGACGAGCGCCACTCGTATCTTAGTCACTGTCACCAGATGGTCGTACCGTAACGGCTGTGACACCGCAAGGAATTGCACGACACTGCAAGCGACGACAACACATTACAATCTTACTATAATCCAACTAGAATATATGTATGTATGTGTGTGTGTGTGTGTGTGTGTGTGTGTGTGTGTGTGTGTGTGTGTGTGTGTGTGTGTGTGTGTGTGTGTGTGTGTGTGTGTGTGTGTGTGTGTGTGTGTGTGTGTGTGTGTGTGTGTGTGTGTGTGTGTGTGTGTGTGTGTGTGTGTGTGTGTGTGTGTGTGTGTGTGTGTGTGTACGTGTGTGCGTGTGTGCGTGTGTGCGTGTGTGCGTGTGTGCGTGTGTGCGTGTGTGCGTGTGTGCATGTATGTATGTATGTATGTATGTATGTATGTATGTATGTATGCATGCATGCATGCATGCATGCATGCATGCATGCATGCATGCATGTATGTATGCATGCATGCATGCATGTATGTATGTATGTATGTATGTATGTATGCATGCATGC
This sequence comes from Lamellibrachia columna, assembly GCA_963662155.1. Classification (NCBI taxonomy): domain Eukaryota; kingdom Metazoa; phylum Annelida; class Polychaeta; order Sabellida; family Siboglinidae; genus Lamellibrachia; species Lamellibrachia columna. The sequence goes on along the minus strand of OY759272.1, from coordinate 20,622,717 downwards.
ATGCATGCATGCATGCATGCATGTATGTATGTATGTATGTATGTATGTATGTATGTATGTTTGTATGTATGTATGTATGTATGTATGTATGTATGTATGTATGTTATGCTACTCCTCTTAGACTCTTTGCACTGCGGATGCCAAACATTCAGTGTTTCATCTACGGCCCCACGGCCGGGTCATCTTTTTAAATTTTTTTCGAAATTCACATTTACACAAGGGCAAGGCGTCGCTAGACGTTGCTGTGATTGCCAGTATTACGTCGCAATTTCGAGAGTTGCCATCAACACATTGACTGGCCACCCCATGTACCAAGATATATATGGACATTTATGTGATAGTGTTGTGTGTCCTGACATTTTAGGAACTTCCAAGTTATCCCATCCGGGGAATTATTGCTAGTAACAGTAATCACCACATTCACCGTAAGCATCCTCGGAAACCATGGTAGCACTACTATCTACACTGGGGAACGGCTATTAAAACGTGGTTTTGTACTTTGTCCCACTTGCTGTTCTGAACGGTCTACACACGCGTGATTAACGTGTTGGCTGTAGACCAATCGTGACTGAACTAATAAATATTACCAAGCGTGTTCCCAAATGGATATTAATGTTCATGCTGATTCCAGGAATCAGTTAATCTGCTAATGTGACACGACAATGTGACTTTGATTGAGAAATTGTGATTGCAAACATGAAGTGTGGAGACCAAAGTTCTGTATGCTCGTAATATAATTGGTTAAGACAGCAAGTTAATGCAAATCCACGTTTCTAATAGCCGTTCTCCCTGGAGTGGACACTAGAGCCATCAGTGGGTCACGAGGAGACCTTCCTCCTTATCATCATAGTCGTAACGTTAGTGCGATATCGATTATGGTGACTCGTCCACTTGCCAGATTATTCGGCCGTAGATGGCCGAGGGACATCGTTGTGTGAGCTCGCTGTCAATGCTTACCTGAATCCGAGCAGTAGCACTGCCGCCGAGATGCCGAAGACCATGTGAATGAGGCTGACAGAAAGTAGGAGAAGCATCACCTGCAAACGACAACAGCCGTCGGTTGGTGAAAGGCCGGTCATCATAATCCTACACACCGACATATTAGAATGTTTCAGTCATTAGTGCATCGCTCTACCTATCGTTAATTCCAGCTGGATTTGACGCTCACATGTTATCCACAAGTTTCGTCCTGGTATATATATATACGTAAATGAATACACTATCTATATTTTAGACGTTATTTAAAAGACGACATTACACGGCATGTAATCTATGACTTTATAGGACAGGGAAACACTAGTATTTGTGCTGTAATTATATGACTTAATAGAACAGGGAAAACATTAGTATTTGTGCTGTAATTATAGGACTTAATAGAACAAAGAAAACACCAGTATTTGTGCTGTAATTAAAGGACTTAATAGAACAGGGAAAACACCAGTATTTGTGCTGTAATTATATGACTTAATAGAACAGGGAAAACATTTGTATTTGTGCTGTAATTATAGGACTTAATAGAACATGGAAAACACCAGTATTTGTGCTGTAATTATAGGACTTAATAGAACAGGGAAAACATTAGTATTTGTGCTGTAATTATAGGACTTAATAGAACAAAGAAAACACCAGTATTTGTGCTGTAATTAAAGGACTTAATAGAACAGGGAAAACACCAGTATTTGTGCTGTAATTATATGACTTAATAGAACAGGGAAAACATTTGTATTTGTGCTGTAATTATAGGACTTAATAGAACATGGAAAACACCAGTATTTGTGCTGTAATTATAGGACTTAATAGAACAGGGAAAACATTAGTATTTGTGCTGTAATTATACGTTAAAGAACGAGTCAGCACCCCCGCTGATGGAAAGCCGCCACTCAGGCACCCCCGCTGATGGAAAGCCGCCACTCAGGCACCCCCGCTGATGGAAAGCCGCCACTCAGGCACCCCCGCTGATGGAAAGCCGCCACTCAGGCACCCCCGCTGATGGAAAGCCACTCAGGCATGACATGGTTGAAGGCCAAAAAATACACTAGCACTTAATGGACAATTTTATTACTTCAACCTTATGGCTAAAACTGTATCACGGCTAAGCATGAGATACGTTAAGCTAATATGTTTTACGTTAAGTTTTGCGATACGTTCGGAACATGGAACTTATGGCTGAAGCTGTCTATTATGAGAACGGAGCATGCCGGAGCTACGGCATAGAATGGCATCTGTGTTACATCTTTAAAATGAAGTCCTGGTTTACATATTGCAATGGCCTGGAAGTTTCTTAAGTCGATGTATTCCACAGTGAATACAAACCACAATAAGCACCTCATTGTGTGCTTGGTTATTAACCGTTTCTTGGGGGATTACCGCATAATTTATTGTCTTAATCTTTTTAATGTACGTAAATGATTGTTGGCTACCAATTCCTCGCCCGCACAATGTTGGCTACCAATTCCTCGCCCGCACAATGTGGGCTACCAATTCCTCGTCTGCACAATGTGGGCTACCAATTCCCCGCCCGCACAAAGTCAAGTCAAAACTAGCAGACTCGATGTCGTTTCTGAGCGCATTAGTGTCAGTGTTTCCAAAGTACCGTTTTGTAATGGACGTTGAAGTCACCGAAATGAAGGTAGGTGCGACGAAGATGGATGCTTCAGTGAATTATGCGGTCAAGTTCAGCATAAAAGTCCCCTGTAGTTCCTGGCGTCTTACTGGATGAAGGCCGATTGTAAACAACCCAACGTTGTACTCTTCATACAGTGTGAATTAATCGGTTGTACGCGCAGAAGTTCGATGGTTGATAATGACATCTTCGGAAGGATCTTTGCCTCTAATGGAGGGCACTCCATACATTGCCAGTACACCATGGAGGGCACTCCATACATTGCCAGGCACCATGGAGGGCACTCCATACATTACCAGTACACCATTGAGGGCACTCCATACATTGCCAGACACCATGGAGGGCACTCTATACATTGCCAGACACAACGGAGGGCACTCGATACATTGCCAGTACACCATGGAGGGCACTCCATACATTGCCAGGCACCATGGAGGGCACTCCATACATTGCCAGTACACCATTGAGGGCACTCCATACATTGCCAGACACCATGGAGGGCACTCCATACATTGCCAGACACCATGGAGGGCACTCTATACATTGCCAGACACAACGGAGGGCACTCGATACATTGCCAGTACACCATGGAGGGCACTCCATACATTGCCAGTACACCATGGAGGGCACTCCATACATTGCCAGTACACCATTGAGGGCACTCCATACATTGCCAGACACCATGGAGGGCACTCTATACATTGCCAGACACAACGGAGGGCACTCGATACATTGCCAGTACACCATGGAGGGCACTCCATACATTGCCAGTACACCATGGAGGCACTCCATAAATTGCCAGTACACCATGGAGGGCACTCCATACATTGCCAGTATACCATGGAGGGAACTCCATACATTGCCAGTACATCATGGAGGGCACACCATACATTGGCAGTACACCATGAAGGGCACTCCATACATTGCCAGTACACCATGGAGGGCACTCCATACATTGCCAGTACACCATGGAGGGAACTCCATACATTGCCAGTACACCATGGAGGGAACTCCATACATTGCCAGTACACCATGGAGGGAACTCCATACATTGCCAGTACACCATGGAGGGCACTCCATACATTGCCAGTTCACCATGGAGGGAACTCCATACATTGCCAGTATACCATGGAGGGCACTCCATACATTGCCAGTACATCATGGAGGGCACTCCATACATTGGCAGTACACCATGGAAGGCACTCCATACATTGCCAGTACACCATGGAGGGCACTCCATACATTGCCAGTACACCATGGAGGGCACTCCATACATTGTCAGTACACCATGGAGGGCACTACATACATTGCCAGTATACCATGGAGGGAACTCCGTACATTGCCAGTACATCATGGAGGGCAGTCCATACATTGGCAGTACACCATGGAGGGCACTCCATACATTGCCAGTACACCATGGAGGGCACTCCATACATTGCCAGTACACCATGGAGGGAACTCCATACATTGCCAGTACACCATGGAGGGAACTCCATACATTGCCAGTACACCATGGAGGGAACTCCATACATTGCCAGTACACCATGGAGGGAACTCCATACATTGCCAGTACACCATGGAGGGAACTCCATACATTGCCAGTACACCATGGAGGGCACTCCATACATTGCCAGTACACCATGGAGGGCACTCCATACATTGCCAGTACACCATGGAGGGAACTCCATACATTGCCAGTACACCATGGAGGGAACTCCATACATTGCCAGTACACCATGGAGGGAACTCCATACATTGCCAGTACACCATGGAGGGAACTCCATACATTGCCAGTACACCATGGAGGGAACTCCATACATTGCCAGTACACCATGGAGGGAACTCCATACATTGCCAGTACATTATCCTTGAAACAAATTACACGTCTAATGGGTATATTTGCTGTGTCCAACGCACGTCAAGGCACGCGCACGCATTTAGGGTATCAAATCACAAACCAAACTTATTGGGTAATTAAATGATATATATATATATATATATATATATATAATATTGATATATAATGACATCTCAAAACGCGGTTTTTTAAGATAAAGAATAGAAATTGAGACGTCCCAATAATATAAGAATTAAATATGTTACTGAATTAATCAATATTATGGAACAGTACCTAATATACACGTTAAAAGGTGTATATTTAAATCAACTCAACTTGAAAAAGGAATTGTTTGGACAGAAGTAAAAAAAAAACGGGGGGGGGGGATCATTTAGTGTACTGTGCAACCAGGTCGCCGCGATCCCGTTCGCGTGCTGCGGGTTGGAATGTGAAGCTGAGCGGACTGACCTCTGTAGTTTTCATTGCTGCATCTCCGGTCTGAGCCACGTCCCAATACATCCCATTTATGTTCGAGAATGTCCTCATTTAATACAGAGAACCTAGAGAGTGTTTGAGTGTACGCTGAGCATGGACTGCCAGGTGTCGCTGTTCAGTACGTGAACGATCAGTGTAGATTAGATATCAGAAAGTACTCATTCTCACTGGGGATAATACATGAATGTAACATAATTATCTACACACTGTGTAAATGCTAGCAGCGTGAATATGTGTACAAATATATGAGAAGAGCGGGCTACACAATTATTAGGCTTCTGCTACGTCAATGGCTTCCTTGTCATGTTCCATCTGATTTTTTGCTTTGGATCAAATCTTGTTAACTCTACACCTTGACGACATTAGCCGGATGAGAAGATGCCACTAAGACTATGGCGCACGTGTCGTAGATCAATAATGCATTACCAAAGCCTGTCAGGATGTCTGGTGTAATGGCATCACATTAACTTGTGAATGTAACATAACAGCTTTTATGATATACGATTTCATAATCTTGATATCGTTTACGTTCAACCATGGCTTGCTGTACTCTGTCCAGGTCATTGGTGCCAAGTTTTTGATTGGGATCTTTAGAAGATTCCTATTGGCAAAGAAGAATAAGGCTCCAGTCAGCAGTTGTGTCACTGCTCCTCTCCCTCAACTGTACGTGTGATGCTGCATCAATGGCTGTAGTTATGTTTGTAGCTTCATTTTAGTTCTATTCTACTCTCTACAAATGGCCATACCTGTATTAAAAGAGAATGACACATGTGTTACTTTGTTTAATTTTATTCCATTCACCAAACAAAAGAAATAAACAGGGGTACCTGTTAACGAAAGAGGGAGATCTCTCTGTTTAGACCTGACCAGAGCGGGAAATTGCTGTGCCGGCACATCCGGTGAAAGGTTTCGGTTTCGATTACATATGCGTCTAATCGTGGCAACTTTTGCATTCTGGAGTGGTATTTACATATGTAACGGTTTTTGTTTCAAATTGTATAACAATGTTACATCATTTATCGTGTAAATACAGCTTTGGCAATAACAAACCCTGATTTTCGTCCAGGTGGGTTCTGTAGAATCGATTTGTTTATTAATGTGTTTGGAAACACAGTATAATGTTCACATTTTTATAAAAAAAAGGTTACATTAACTTATAATATAGTTATTGTATACCCTACATTATAGCTAAGTGTGAAAATAACATCAAAGTAGGCTAAAAGAACGTTTGATCGTACCGTCAGAGGCGCCATTGGAACGCCAGGAGATACGGTGTCTCGCAGAATGTGTGTCCATCTATTAATCTTTCAGGGTCGACAATCCATAACTGCAGCTACCACAGCCGCTTCTGTCTTATTTCATTGGTTTCATTTCGTGGAATAAAAAGCTTTTATATGACGTATATGTGAACGTTGGAATTGCATTCGATATTTTGTACATACAATGGCGAAACGTAGATGCTTACTTCTGAAACGGGCCCTGGTTACATCAGCATTTACACTCACAACGTTGTTTGTGATACTGGGTACACCATACAATTAGCTATATTTCATAGGATTATGAAACTGACACCGTTGCAGTGGGGTCAGTTACATATAAAACAACAAATCATACAATGACACCAACTCTATATAAATATGGCGGCAATGAAAAATAAAGGGGTAACGTTGTATTTTGGGTTGTCACTGAATGTTATTACATTATTTACCAAACCAGTTGGTGTTATTGTGTTTGAAAATGAACTGGTGTTATTTTGTGATAAAAATAATTTGCATGTATCATGTACGTAAGAAGTTATAGGAACTATTGTACACCTTTGGTCCAGAAAACAAAATAAAATGTTGATATATTTTGGTAAGTTTTATGTTTTTTGACGAATATTGCTACAATATTGATATAATTGTTCACCAATGACATAGTCCTCCTCATTTAAGATATTTTGATACCACGTCTAGTTATGTAGCTCTATTACTAGGAGAGTTACAGCCGATTATGTTTACCTTGCAAAATCGCGTTAACATTTTAACACCATCATAGCTAAATAGCTCACTACACAGTAAAAAATCACAATAGAAAGTGTCACCCGGGCTGATTGTGACCGGTAAAGGTTATAGATAAACCCTGGCATAGATGACAACTTGTAACATTTAGGTATCCCTAACGTGATTTCTAGAGCGCTTTTGAGATTATTTGCCTAGTCTATATTAAATACGATAATTAAAGTATTTATTATTATACACACACACACACACACACACACACACACACACACACACACACACACACACACACACACACACACACACACACACACACACACACACACACACACACACACACACACACACACACACACACACACACACACACACACACACACACACACACACACACACACACACACACACACACACACACACACACACATACACACACACACAACTCATTTATTTAATTCATACAATAAGAAGTAATACAATTATTAATTAAATTATTTATTATATTCAATTAATCAATGATATATGTATATATGTGTGTATATATATATATATATATATATATATATATATATATATATATATATATATATATATATATATATCCGAAGAACGCTCTTTCAAAGACGGCTCCAAATGAACTAATTGGAAAAACTGATGGCATGATTCAAAGAAAGCAAGTGTCAGAAATCAAAGTATGGTATGAGACGGTGACGCGAGGTTTCTGTCAACAAGGCTTACGCGAGAGGATTAATTAAAAGGAAAAGGTGTCTACTCATTTCGTTGATAAGAATTATGTACATATGAAATTCACACTGTTAATGACAATAAATCTGTTAACACTTCCCATTTGAGAGTGGATTTACATTTTAACAGAACTTTTAATATATCACGAGAACATAATTATTTCAAGAGAAGACTCAATATTTTAGTAACAATGTCCTTACAAGTTCTTGAATTTAGGAGAGGGAGTCATCACAGAAAAGGGCATATGGGTAAATTAATGCGCCGGGCAATAGTTGCTGTGGATCCACCCCTTGTACGTGTGTTAATGTTCATCATATTATTCAAAACCCATGAAGTCAACTAAAAATGTCAAACACAATAGTATCTATATCTGTGATGAATAGAGCAGCTGCTCGGATGGAGCAGCTGCTCGGATGGATGGCAGATGGTTAGCACTGAATGTCAGATCATTAGCATAGTTAAATGGGAGTGCAGCTACCGAAGCAATGGACACCACTGTAAGAGATCTAGTTCGCTGAATAGACCTCTTAAATACGGAGTGAATACAGCGAATTGCGGTAATGCGAAGTGCGCTAATGATTCAGTGATGCTAAACGTTGTCTACCGGCTGGGTATCGAATTCTTGTTACACAACTGGATGCACACGAACCAGACACCGGATGCAAATGCGACATACTCGCTTGTTACTCGCTTCCCTTCATACCCGCGGTCTCTCGTATTGCAACACGTTTGACGTCGACGACAAACACATTTGTTTAAGAATTCCAGAAAGTTATGAAACAAAATATTAATGTGGGTCAACAACCTGCGTAACGTAAGGGGAGTCGCTGGGGGACGGGTCATTGATTCACTTCCGGGTTCATGTAAAACGCAAGGGGAGTCGCTGGGGATGTATCATTGATTTACTTCCGGGTTCATGTCAAACGAATAAATGCCAGTGATTTTTTTGTGACATGAAAAATCATTTCTGAACTGGCATTTGGCAATATTTGGGGTGTGCGCAGATTAAACATTCTAGTGGATATCTGTCAGCATATATACGAGGTAGCGATGAAATAGTAGTAGTAGTAGTAGTAGTAGTAGTAGTAGTAGTAGTAGTAGTAGTAGCAGCAGCAGCAGCAGCAGCAGCAGCAGCAGCAGCAGCAGCAGCAGCAGCAGCAGCAGCAGCAGCAGCAGCAGCAGCAGCAGCAGCAGCAGCAGCAGCAGCAGTAGCAGTAGCAGTAGCAGTAGCAGTAGCAGCAGCCGCAGCAGCAGCAGCAGCCGCAGCAGCAGCAGCAGCAGCAGCAGCAGCAGCAGCAGCAGCAGCAGTAGCAGTAGCAGTAGCAGTAGCAGTAGCAGTAGCAGTAGCAGTAGCAGTAGAAGTAGTAGTAGTAGCAGCAGCAGTAGCAGAAGTAGCAGTAGCAGTAGCAGTAGCAGTAGTAGCAGTAGCAGTAGCAGTAGCAGTTGTAGTAGTAGTAGTAGCAGTAGTAGTAGTAGAGATAGTAGTAGTAGTAGTAGTAGTAGTAGTAGTAGTAGTAGTAGTAGTAGTAGTAGTAGTAGTAGTAGTAGTAGTAGTAATACTAGTAGTAGTAGTAGTAGTAATAGTAGTAAGAGTAGTAGTATTAGTAGTAGTATTAGTAGTTGTTGTTGTTGTTGGTGTTGCATTTGTAGTAGTAGTATTAGTTGTTGTTGTTGTAGTAGTAGTAGTAGTAGTAGTAGTAGTAGTAGTAGTAGTAGTAGTAGTAGTAGTAGTAGTAGTAGTAATAGTAGTAGTTGTTGTTGTTGTTGGTGTTACATTTGTAGTAGTAGTAGTAGTAGTAGTAGTAGTAGTAGTAGTAGTAGTAGTAGTAGTAGTAGTAGTAGTAGTAGTAGTAGTAGTAGTAGTAGTAGTAGTAGTAGTACTAATAATAATACAGTTCTTAACAAATAATAAAGCTCTTAACAAATCTTATGAGCATGATAGTTATCCCAGCAGAATGTATTGGTAAGTATAGCTCTTTCTTCATTTCAGGCTTTTGAAAAGATCATCCACATCATCCGAGTCGAAATAAGCAAATTGGTTTAACATCACAAACACGTTTCCATTTTTATGAAATTAATTCACGTGAAAGCTGTCTCAGCAAAAAATTATGTATTTAACGATCAATGTCAAGTCTTTCGATGATTTCAACAAGAGTTGCAAATTTTCATCAAACAGACACCGCGTATTACTTAGTATTTAGTATAATAGTATTACTGAGACTATTCAAGCACTATACATCTGAGCATCAAATGGACCGCGGATGTAGCTTAACTAAACCAAATAACTAGGTGTTGATAAACCAGAATGTGCTGAGTGCTGAGTGCAGTGAACCGACTGAAGAATGATGTTAACGCAATTAAAGCCGCACTAATGAGGTATTTACGTGTGTCTCTAACTGGGTTATACTAAGTTTTGTGGAGTACTACTTTCCTGGATTTGCTACTCCCTGCCCAGGCACGTTTGTAAGCTAATTCGCTCACTCTTGCGAGGAAACTGCTTTTGTCCAGGGAGTGCGTTGGTGGTTAGTCATGCGTACGAATAAAATGACTTTCTTCAGTATCACATTAGCCATATGACCAGCCTAAAGTCTATCTCGCCTAAATCCTCGGAACACCTGGCTCAGAGGGAGAGAGAGAGAGAGAGAGAGAGAGAGAGAGAGAGAGAGAGAGAGAGAGAGAGAGAGAGAGAGAGAGAGAGAGAGAGAGAGAGAGAGAGAGAGAGAGAGAGAGAGAGAGAGAGAGAGAGAGAGAGAGAGAGAGAGAGAGAGAGAGAGAGAGAGAGAGAGAGCAGAGTGAGCGTCTGGGGGCAGCAGAGTGAGCGTCTGGGGATAGCAGAATGAACATCTGGCGACAGCAGAGTGAGCGTCTGGGGACAGCAGAGTGAGCGTCTTGGGACAGCAGAGTGAGCGTCTGGGGACAGCAGAATAAGCGTCTGGGGAGAGCAGAGTGAGAGTCTGGGGACAGCAGAGTGAGAGTCTGGAGGCAGCAGAGTGAGAGTTTGGAGGCAGCAGAGTGAACGTCTGGAGGCAGCAGAGTGAGAGTTTGGAGGCAGCAGAGTGAGCGTCTGGGGACAGCAGAGTGAGAGTCTGGAGGCAGCAGAGTGAGAGTTTGGAGGCAGCAGAGTGAGCGTCTGGGGACAGGAGAGTGAGCGTCTGGGGACAGCAGAGTGAGCGTCTGGGGACAGCAGAGTGAGAGTCTGGGGACTACAGAGTGATCGTCTGGAGGCAGCAGAGTGAGAGTTTGGAGGCAGCAGAGTGAACGTCTGGAGGCAGCAGAGTGAGAGTTTGGAGGCAGCAGAGTGAGAGTTTGGAGGCAGCGGAGTGAGCGTCTGGGAACAGCAGAGTGAGAGTCTGGGGACTGCAGAGTGATCGTCTGGAGGCAGCAGAGTGAGAGTTTGGAGGCAGCAGAGTGAGCGTCTGTGGACAGCAGAGTGAGCGTCTGGGGGCAGCAGAGTCGGCGTCTGGGGATAGCAGAATGAACATCTGGCGACAGCAGAGTGAGCGTCTGGGGACAGCAGAGTGAGCGTCTTGGGACAGCAGAGTGAGCGTCTGGGGACAGCAGAATAAGCGTCTGGGGACAGCAGAGTGAGAGTCTGGGGACAGCAGAGTGATCGTCTGGAGGCAGCAGAGTGAGAGTTTGGGGGCAGCAGAGTGAGCGTCTGGGGGCAGCAGAGTCGGCGTCTGGGGATAGCAGAATGAACATCTGGCGACAGCAGAGTGAGCGTCTGGGGACAGCAGAGTGAGCGTCTTGGGACAGCAAAGTGAGCGTCTGGAGGCAGCAGAGTGAGAGTTTGGGGGCAGCAGAGTGAGCGTCTGGGGGCAGCAGAGTCGGCGTCTGGGGATAGCAGAATGAACATCTGGCGACAGCAGAGTGAGCGTCTGGGGACAGCAGAGTGAGCGTCTTGGGACAGCAGAGTGAGCGTCTGGGGACAGCAGAATAAGCGTCTGGGGACAGCAGAGTGAGAGTCTGGGGACAGCAGAGTGAGAGTCTGGAGGCAGCAGAGTGAGAGTTTGGAGGCAGCAGAGTGAGCGTCTGGAGGCAGCAGAGTGAGAGTTTGGAGGCAGCAGAGTGAGCGTCTGGGGACAGCAGAGTGAGCGTCTGGGGACAGCAGAATGAACATCTGGCGACAGCAGAGTGAGCGTCTGGGGACAGCAGAGTGAGCGTCTGGGGACAGCAGAATGAGAGTCTGGGGACAGCAAAGTGAGAATCTGGGGACAGCAGAGTGAGCGTCTGGGGACAGCAGAGTGAGAGTTTGGAGGCAGCAGAGTGAGCGTCTGGGGACAGCAGAGTGATCGTCTGGAGGCAGCAGAGTGAGAGTTTGGAGGCAGCAGAGTGAGCGTCTGGGGACAGCAGAGTGAGCGTCTGGGGACAGCAGAATGAACATCTGGCGACAGCAGAGTGAGCGTCTGGGGACAGCAGAGTGAGCGTCTGGGGACAGCAGAATGAGAGTCTGGGGACAGCAGAGTGAGAGTCTGGGGACAGCAGAGTGAGAGTTTGGAGGCAGCAGAGTGAGCGTCTGGGGACAGCAGAATGAGCGTCTGGGGACAGCAGAGTGATCGTCTGGAGGCAGCAGAGTGAGAGTTTGGAGGCAGCAGAGTGAGCGTCTGGGGACAGCAGAGTGATCGTCTGGAGGCAGCAGAGTGAGAGTCTGGGGACAGCAGAGTGATCGTCTGGAGGCAGCAGAGTGAGAGTTTGGAGGCAGCAGAGTGAGCGTCTGGGGACAGCAGAGTGAGAGTCTGGGGACAGCAGAGTGAGAGTCTGGGGACTGCAGAGTGAGAGTCTGGAGGCAGCAGAGTGAGAGTTTGGAGGCAGCAGAGTGAACGTCTGGGGACAGCAGAGTGATCGTCTGGAGGCAGCAGAGTGAGAGTCTGGAGGCAGCAGAGTGAGAGTTTAGAGGCAGCAGAGTGAGCGTCTGGGGACAGCAGAGTGAGCGTCTGGGGACAGCAGAGTGAGAGTCTGGGGACTGCAGAGTGATTGTCTGGAGGCATCAGAGTGAGAGTCTGGGGACAGCAGAGTGATCGTCTGGAGGCAGCAGAGTGAGAGTCTGGGGACAGCAGAGTGAGAGTCTGGAGGCAGCAGAGTGAGAGTTTGGAGGCAGCAGAGTGAACGTCTGGGGACAGCAGAGTGATCGTCTGGAGGCAGCAGAGTGAGAGTCTGGAGGCAGCAGAGTGAGAGTTTGGAGGCAGCAGAGTGAGCGTCTGGGGACAGCAGAGTGAGAGTCTGGGGACAGCAGAGTGAGATTCTGGGGACTGCAGAGTGATCGTCTGGAGGCAGCAGAGTGAGAGTCTGGGGACAGCAGAGTGATCGTCTGGAGGCAGCAGAGTGAGAGTCTGGGGACAGCAGAGTGATCGTCTGGAGGCAGCAGAGTGAGAGTTTGGAGGCAGCAGAGTGAGCGTCTGGGGACAGCAGAGTGATCGTCTGGAGGCAGCAGAGTGAGAGTTTGGAGGCAGCAGAGTGAGCGTCTGGGGACAGCAGAGTGAGAGTCTGGGGACAGCAGAGTGAGAGTCTGGGGACTGCAGAGTGATCGTCTGGAGGCAGCAGAGTGAGAGTTTGGAGGCAGCAGAGTGAACGTCTGGGGACAGCAGAGTGATCGTCTAGAGGCAGCAGAGTGAGAGTCTGGAGGCAGCAGAGTGAGAGTTTGGAGGCAGCAGAGTGAGCGTCTGGGGACAGCAGAGTGAGAGTCTGGGGATAGCAGAGTGAGAGTCTGGGGACTGCAGAGTGATCGTCTGGAGGCAGCAGAGTGAGAGTTTCGAGGCAGCAGAGTGAACGTCTGGGGACAGCAGAGTGATCGTCTGGAGGCAGCAGAGTGAGAATTTGGAGGCAGCAGAGTGAACGTCTGGAGGCAGCAGAGTGAGAGTTTGGAGGCAGCAGAGTGAGCGTCTTGGGACAGCAGAGTGAACGTCTGGGGACAGCAGAGTGATCGTCTGGAGGCAGCAGAGTGAGAGTTTGGAGGCAGCAGAGTGAGAGTTTGGAGGCAGCAGAGTGAGCGTCTGGGGACAGCAGAGTGAGAGTCTGGGGCAGCATGCTATTAAAGTTCCCACTGCATCTACTCAGGCAATTCCTCAATGTTTTATTGAAAACAGTTTTTTTTGTCACCGAGCTGTTGTAGTGTGTTCTTCAAATCAAGCAATTTCATTTTTGAAACATTGCGAATGGGCGGAAAGTTGAGAACGAGAGGGGGGGCTGGAGGAGCGGGGTCGGTTGGCGGAGGCGGCAGTAAAACTGAGCCAGTGACGGTAGAAGAAGAAAACAAAAACCGACGACCAGGATCGATGTCAGCCTCATCCCGGACTTCAGGGACAAAGGGGAGAGCCGCATAGCAACAACAGGAAAGATGCTCCCTATTAAACTAACCGGATCGTGTCTTCGTAACCCGGGATTCTTCCGCCAGTGACACGTGCATATGTTGCCAACAAGGCAGTTGACGCGTGCAGCGCAAGTGTTGCAGTCGTCTGACAATATACCCTTTTCTGTTTTCATGAATTATTTCTGAGGGTCCAAGAAATAACGAATAATATGATGTTTAGCGCTTTTCATATCTCCGCGTCAAATCAACCAACGGTCAAAAAGTTTATGTTTCGGGATTTGCGTAAAAATGTTAATCAATGAAGAAGTAGCGATGCCTGAGCACTTCTACAAAAAACTAAGGATTTGCATGAAAAGTATATATGTAGCGCCCTATAAGTTTGAAATCTGAAAAACAGATAAACATATAAACCTGAAGAAAACAAATAAATAACGGATGTTTTTTGTTCGCTTACTCTCTGTTCACATCATGGATTACAAACACAATTTGCACGTAAATGCTTCGTTATTTTGCAACTTGTCATTAAAAGAGGGAGTTGTTCCGTTTGAATGGAAAGAAGCAAACATCATACCATTATTTAAAAAGGGTTCGAGAAATAAGTCAGAGAATTACAGACCAGTGAGTTTAACGTCAGTGATTTGTAAATTATTAGAAAGGTTAATTAAAGACCATATGGTGGACTTCCTCGTTAAGCATAAATTATTAAATTCATCTCAACATGGATTCCTTAAAGCGAAGTCATGCTTAACAAATATGTTATGTTTTTTGGAAGAAATCACTAAGTGGATAGACGTGGGATCGCCAGTAGATATTATCTACTTAGATTTTCAGAAAGCTTTTGACAAAGTGCCACATCAAAGATTACTACTTAAATTAAAAGCCCAAGGTATCGGGGATAGCATAACTGACTGGATAGAACAATGGCTGACTGACAGAAGACAACGAGTTGTAGTAGATGGAGAAGTTATACAGGACATGGGAACTTGAATGTAAACTATAAAATGGGAGATACTGTTCTGGGTACTACTGTAAAAGAAAAGGACTTAGGAGTTACAATAAGCGCTGATATGAAAGTTTCAGAGCAGTGTGGTATTGCAGCTTCAAAGGGTAATCAAATTCTTGGATTGATTAAAAGAAACATAACATACAAGGGAAAAAAGTTAATTATACCTCTTTATAAAGCAATAGTTAGACCTCATTTAGAATACTGTATACAAGCATGGAGACCATATCGTAAGAAGGATATAGATACGCTTGAACGCATACAAAGGAGAGCAACTAAAATGATTCCAGAACTGAGAGACCTTAGTTATGAAGAACGCCTGAAAGAATGTGGTTTAACAACTCTAGAGACAAGGAGGTTCAGAGGAGATCAGATTGAAGTTTTTTAAGATATTGAATGGATATGAAAATATTGATAGAAATATGTTTTTCTCACTCAAGAAGGATAGCAGAACTAGAGGACATGAGGTAAAATTAGTAAAGGATCAATGTAGATTGGACATCAGGAAGCACTCGTTCTCACAGAGGACAATACATTAATGGAACAAATTGTCTACAGATTGTGTAACTGCTAGCAGCGTGAATATGTTTAAAAACAAGGTAGACACATATCTAAGGAGGGCGGGTTATAAGTAGATGAACATTGTTGGACTCTCGATAAGCCAATGGCTTCCTTGTCCACTTGCCATCTGGGCCTTTGGCTTGGATGGCAACTCTTGTTAAACTCTTGTTAAGAAGTGCTCTGGCATAGCAAGTTATACTCTGGTTAAAATTTAAGTAAATTTTTAGACATCAACTTATCCTGAGAATTGATTGATTTGACACGGAATGAGCCATCTTTGATTAAGATGACGTTTACACCTGCAGTTAGTTATGAGAAATGTGTTAAAATCTTGTTTTCCAAATCAATGTCCTCTAAGTATATGATTCAAAATGAGATACACAAGAACACAATTTATGTATAAGACCGCTGAAAACAAAGAACTTAGCTTTAATGTGAACAATATTTCCTCCTTTTGTCACTGATAGTTGTGAATGCAATAAGGTTGGAACGTACGTGACAGTTACTATACACCGAAGGTTGTAACGTACGTGACAGTTACTATACACCCTTGGTATTTAACACTAAGAGACGTCCCTTCTATTTTGAGTCGACCCGTTGAAACTAACGGACATCCGTGCAGCTGGTTTCAACTAGCGGCACTGGAAAAAAGTAGGAGACGGACGAAAAAAACGGCGCGAGTATGCCTACTAGATGAAAAAGAATTACGATTTCCGCTGAAGAGTAAATATCCCCAAAGATTAGCAATACAGAGACAGATACGCGATTATCGTTTCAAAACACGGCTAAATGTCACTGGGCTGAACTTAGCTAGACTGACGAGCTGTCTCCTGAATACCACAAAGAAAGAATTATTGAGCGATGCTTAGGAAATCACAGTTTGATTACTACGCAATGCGACCCTGCACGACTGATACGAAGCGACTGGGTTGGATGTCCGATTTAAATCGATGATTGCACTGACTATATTAAGCCGTTACGTTAGACATAATGCTTTCCCATTGGTAGTAACTAAAGTTGACAGTTGGAAGGATATTTGTTCACTGTTAATCGTGCCACATTTGACAGGCAATCAGCCTAGACCCGGCATTAAATGGTGGAAAGGACGAAGGTCTAGCAGAGTCGATCGTGAAACCCACGTGACAGAATTCATTCCAATAGCATTCACCCAGTCGTTCGTGAAACCCACACCTCAGAAGTCATTCCACTCGCATTCACACAGTCGTTAGTGAAACCCACATGACAGAAGTCACTCCACTCGCACTCACGCAGTCGTTCGTGAAACTCACATGACATAAGTCATTCCACTCTCAATCACGCAGTCGTTCGTGAAACCCACATGACATAAGTCATTCCACTCACATTCACACAGTTGTTCGTGAAACCCACCTAATAAAAGTTATTCCACTCGCATTCACACAGTTGTTCGTGAAAAACTCACCTGACAAAAGTTGTTCACCTCACTCAAGCTCCTGCTGAACAGGTACAAAGTGTTGTTACCGAACCAGGACGACAACGCCGCCAACAGATTTGCCATGGCCAGGTTCTTGAAAAGCGCGTAGTAGGCATAGTGACGATGGTGATAGTCTTTCGTGAGAATAAACGCCGCCAGATTCGTTGCAATTGCAAAAATGGCCAACGTCGTCTCGGTGGCGAATCGGCTGACTCCATAATAGTTACGGAAAAAGCCGAAGTCGTCGGCGTATGAATCGTTTGGCGTTGCGAATGTAACCAAACTGACGTTCGTAGTGGCACCATCAACGACGTATGACGCCCAACCCCAGCCCACAGCATCTTCCACTCGGGCGGGCCCTGCTGGCGTAGTCGACATGATATCAACGAAACTAGCTAACAAATGTTCAGTGTTTTGTCAGTGCAGCACACTGTACGTAATAGCGTCTTAGTGCAGTTTGCTTCTCTTCACTTCAATGAGACTGCCGGAGCCTATTCTAACCCATACACCAGCTGGAAGCATTGTGACAACTGCACAGATTCCCACGCAACGGCAAACAGGCGTGATACGTGAACTGTCACCTGTCGTCAACGATGTCGCTGGCAACGGACCAAACACTGGCGACTAATACGAATCGATTAATCCGTGCGATATGTGTGCGCCGCGCGGCCGTGGAAGTCACGCGCTCTCTGTGACAAATCAGCTGGCGAACTGTTGCGCAGAACTCGGAGGCGCACCCCTGAAGACGGGAGGCGTGGTCACGTAACACGTGTCACCGTCGGCGCTCGGATCACGTGGGGTTTCGGTCTTCCGATAGGGCCATAGGGAAAGAGGTATTGCTTGGGTCCAGTTCTTTGATGTATGTCGACGTCAGTCGTATTCTCAATGGTTGTTGATGTCAGTTGTACACGCTTCTGCAAGGAACGTGAAATGTGCGGTTGCAGTTGGCATATATATCAATAGAAAAAGATCTGCTGTGTATGCATACGCACGCCCGCACATACATGCATGCATCCACCCACCAAAACACATACACACGCACGCACTCACGCACACGCACAAGTAAACATATTAAAATTAATTCAGACGACTTAATAGGGATCGGTGACTCCTACTAAGACAATATTTTTGCTGTCACAGAAGCCACCCAATTTAATGCTAAACGTACATTACTAAACCTTTATTACATGTCGCGCGATTGCACGATTAGCAACGATTTTCATTTCCTTGTTTGTGCGACTGCGTTAGCGCACATTCCACGACTCTAGTTGACTGGTCAGCGTACATTGCACTACAAAAGTTGAAGCAGCTCGTGTGCCCACCGCTGCGAATGGGGCATCATTTTCTGGAGCTACATGCGCTTTTAGATGTCGGCTATATTGAGTAGAATAACTTCTTTTTCTGAATTTCATCAGGTGTGAACGTAGGGAAGAGGCATCTGTTTTTTTAACAATAACATGAAACATTAAAACACCACTACACGAAAGACTGCGAGATGGAGATAAAGAGAGAGAGAGAGGGGGGAGGGGAGAGACATACGTACATACAGACAGACAGAGAAAGAGAGAGAGAGAGAGAGAGAGAGAGAGAGAGAGAGAGAATGAGAGACGGAGAGATGGAGAGACGGAGAAACAGAGAAACGGAGAGACGGAGAGACGGAGAGACGGAGAGACGGGGAGACGGAGAGACGGAGAGACGGGGAGACGGAGAGACGGAGAGACGGAGAGACGGGGAGACGGAGAGACGGAGAGACGGAGAGACGGGGAGACAGAGAGACGAGGAGACGGGGAGACGGAGAGACGGGGAGACGGGGAGACGGAGAGACGGGGAGACGGAGAGACGGAGAGACGGGGAGACGGAGAGACGGGGAGACGGAGAGACGGGGAGACGGAGAGACGGAGAGACGGGGAGACGGAGAGACGGAGAGACGGAGAGACGGAGAGACGGGGAGACGGAGAGACGGAGAGACGGGGAGACGGGGAGACGGGGAGACAGAGAGACGGGGAGACGGGGAGACGGAGAGACGGGGAGATGGAGAGACGGGGAGACGGAGAGACGGAGAGACGGCTAGACGGGGAGACGGGGAGACGGAGAGACGGGGAGACGGAGAGATGGCGAGGCAGAAAGACCAAGGGACAAAAACAATATCAATCATGTTGAGCAGGAACAAATAATTAGAGGCACCAATTAGGGTGCGAAGAGAATAAGTAAGTATGTAAATCAAGTAAGTAAGAAGGGAACACATAAGAATAAGGTTTTCCCAACATTGCAAAAGTAGACCATTGACAAGCCACACGTGACAAACGGAGATCGTAATGTCACGCATGCGACGACGCACTGCGTCACGGGAAGTCGGGGTTGTAAACGCAGCGTTTATTTGGTTTCTGTGGTTGCTGTTGGCAGAAAACAATTTCCTGTCAACGTGTGGCATGTGTCTCGAATATTCATTATATAACCGTCCTAAGCTATCCGCGTAAATATAATAGTTCATATGTGGTCGAAACATAATTACAACAAAGCAATTCCATCGGCGTAACCTTCACGAGGTAACCAACAGAAATTGGTCACCGTGAGGGGCTTGACAAATTAAGCGAGGGGGACATCGGAGCATCCACGTGTAGACGCGCTCTTCCGTACACTAAACCGTCTCCAGCTGCCTTGGAATTGTGTGAAAGAAAAGTGTTCAGGGCAGCAAATACAGCATGCTAGAATAGCACGCTTCCCAGATGAGATGTGGAACGAGTCTACAGGAGTACCGCTCGTTGAGAGGTTTAATGGGCTGAATACTGCGCTGTATAAAACATACCTTTGCCATAGTTCACGAGGTATTAAACTGTCATGGTTTCGTACAGCTATGTGTGCCGAAGGCTGTTAATCAGGTATCCGACTGGCTTAATGAGAGCACCTGGCATACCGTGACAAAACTGAGAAATGTCTGTCGGATAAGAGAGCTTAGTTGCTGGAACCCAGGTTTTAGAGAGCCCGTGTGCTGAAGTCAGTATTTATGACACATGACACAGGTGTTTGGAGCCCTGGTGTTAGAACCACAAATTGGTTTCGCTAATCAGTCTCGCGAGGGTGTTCACACGAGCGAATAGTTATTATCGCCCGACCAGTCGGACAACAACAGGTATAGGTAACAACGACGGTGCATGGGGAATCGTCGGCACATTCAAATCACTAATGTTTGAGCAGTAAACGCGACGAACATGGCGAAAATGGTTCTCCTTGTGGTTGGTAGTCGCACATAAGGATAGCGTATGTACACTCTCAAACAAACAAAACAAACAAGAAACTCGCATGAGGACATTTTAGAGTAGTCACGGTTTTTTCAAAGGATTTCAGAATATTGCCGAAGAGAACGTAACAATGGAAACCTCACAGAAGTGTTTCATCTACTGTTTGGTTAGATCAAAACAATGATCCGAATCACAGCAAAGCTGAATGTTTTAAATAAGTCATCCTTGCTCATTCTGTGGAAGAGCGTCATGGGGCTTTCCTTTAATATCAGAAAGACCGAGGTCATCCATCAACCCACGACATGCGGCAAAACAGAATATCCTGAAATCAGTCACCCGGGGAACCATTGAAGTTGTTGAACACGTCCCATACCTGGGGAGTTACCTGTACCAAAAGGAAACAACCAAAAAATAAACGAAGCACTGAATCTGTTGCACCAGCACCTCCTTTAGAAGTACAATTTTGAATAAATATGTCTTTTTTTTCGAAAGGTAGCTATAGTCTCAGATGGTTTCGAAGTGATGGGGAGTTCATTCCAGACCCTAGGCGCAGCGACAGAGAAAGCACGTTTGCCCAACTTAGTTTTAGGAACAATAAGTTGTGAAATGGATGATTTGAGTTTGAGCTGCTGAGAGATATTTGAAAGATGCAGGAGTAGTGTGGTTGTTGTGTAAATAGAGCACGATATGTAAGAGTGAACAGTTTAACATTGATTTGGTATGTAGCAGGAAGCCCGTGTAACTGTTTAAGTAGTAGTAGCGATGGTTAAAACGAGGCGCTCTGAGAACCACACGTACCACACAATGTTGTAGGAGTTTAGCTAAGCCTTTATTACCAATTCTGTTTAGTAGTGAATTACAATAGTTAAGGCGGCTACTCATTATTGATGTTGATATTGTTATCATCAATTTAAGAGGCAGGCGTGATTATATTGTGTTCCGTGTACAATAGAAAGGTGCAAAATTACACCACGAACCAGACATCTCTAATACAAATCTTTGATCATGACACCAATTAGCTCACTCCCCCCTCTCTCTCTATCTCTCTCTCTCTCTCTCTCTCTCTCTCTCTCTCTCTCTCTCTCTATCTATCTATCTATCTATCTATCTATCTATCTATCTATCTATCTATCTATCTATCTACCTATCTATCTATATATCTATCTATCTATCTATCTATCTATCTATCTATCTATCTATCTATCTATCTATCTCTCTCTCTCTCTCTCTCTCTCTCTCTATATATATATATATATATATATATATATATATATATATATATATATATATATATATATATATATCGCTCTATCGATATATATATATATATATATATATATATATATATATATATATATATATATATATATATATATATATATATATATCGCTCTTGCTCTCTCGCTCTCCCCCTCCCTCCCTCCCTCTCTCCCTCTTTCTCCCCTCTCTCCCCCTCTCTCTCTCTCCCCGGCTGTAAACTACTTTTTATTAGAATATCGATATCGATGTTTTCGGCGCAATGGACTTTTATCTTCTTGTATTGTGATGTTTCATTCAGTATTGCAATTGTGTATAGAAACTAGTTAACAGATACGTCATTATAATGGTAAATGTTTTCACCGATGATCAGTTGTTGACCGTCCCATCATGTTAATACTCAGTTTTCGTACAGTACATATCATATAGCGAGCGAAGGCATCCTCAGAATTACAATTGATATGAAAAATAAAAACTTCTACACAATTGACGCCCAGTGGGTTCTATTCCAACAGCGCCAGAAACTGTATTTGGACGTTTTTCTTCAAGGATTCGCCTTCACTATTCAAGAGATCACTGTAACCATGCTGACGTCAACGATGATGATCGTGATTGTCCTTATGTCATTCTCGAATAGAGTTCCAGCTGAGCTTAAGGACAATTAGTATCGGAATACGTAAAACGATTCGAAAAGCGTACGCCCACAAATCCAGACGTTGCATACGTTTCCATTTCACGTAGCATATCAATATCACGCACAGTACAGAAATAACAATAATTAATGTTGAATTTCTGTTTCTGACGACATATCGGTTTTGATCATAAGAAACAACTATCAGTGGCTGGAACGGGCATTGAAAGACCACAATCTCAAACCGCTGTAGCATAGCCAGTAACCGCGAACTACCCACCAGTCTCCAGTAGAGTGACATACAAAATGTCAAATGCGTAATGATCGCGACCGTCTTTGTTGCTTAGCGAAAGCGCATCTTGTTCGATATGAGGGACACATTCATTGGTCGCATCGTCACTTATAGTTCGGAATTACTTATCATCTTCAGGCCTGGTGCCCAAAAAAGGCTGTGGGGCACTTTCTCCAGCTCGATCTGTCTTTGGTCACCTGCTTGGCTTCATTCTAAGCCTTCCGTCCCAGTTCTCTTTGTTCTTTTTCAAAACGTTTTCGCGTTGTTTTTTGTATAACCAACTTTCCGTCTGTCTCGGTACAGTGTAGTCTTAATATTCCAATTCAATTGATCGTAGAACACTGATTATATTTTGTGTTTGTCTTGTCGTCGTACAGTGGAGATTTAGTGAAATCCTAAAACTTCGTTTTCAAGAAAATGACAAATTTTCCTCGCTATTTTCACCCAAATGCTGTAAAATGCAGAATGCATCCTAGATATGTTGAAACAAATACCAACTTCAAGTCAAGTCAAGGTTAGTGTCGCATTCCCCGAATAGGAACAGGGAATTGGGCAAAAACTTTTTTAGGGCGCACAAATCACCGAAATGTTTCAATACCAAAATCAATAGCTTACTTGTCTACCACGATCCCGATAGAAAGTAATGATGTGTTTCCTTGTCCGATATGGGAGACGAAGCCATTGGCTGCCAACAATACGACGTGGTAAGATTTGCAAGCAGGTTGGTAATGGCCACCAGGAACCTTCGGGAGAATGCGAGCACTCTGATAACAAGTGCTGTGCTTTGATAATGATGATCTGTAACCCGCGACATAATCATCCAATGGTGCGTGCAATATGCGTGTGCCATCTGAACAAGATCGCCATCTAGAGTTAAGACCCAGACAAGTGAACAAGGAATGGCTTTAGGAGGATATCCAACAATTGTTCATCTATGCGTCACCCACCCCCCAAATATATTGTTCATATATGCGTCACCCACCCCCCAATATATTGTTCATCTATGCGTCACCCACCCCCCTAATATATTGTTCATCTATGCGTCACCCACCCCCTAATTAAAAAAATTTCATATATGCGTCACCCACCCCCCTAATATATTGTTCATCTATGCGTCACCCACCCCCCCCCCCCCCTAATATACTGTTCATCTATGCGTCACCCACCCCCTAATATATTTGTTAATGTTGTTTTTAAACATATTTTCGCGCCTAACAATTGCACGGTCAGTTTGTTCCATTTATGTATCGTTCTCTGTGATAACGAATACTTTGTAATATCTAATCTACACTGTTTCTTAACTAACGTTACTATAATTCTTAAGTATGAATAAAAATGCTTCTATCGATATTCGCAACACCAGGACAACATGTAGGCATATGTTTGATGTAGATATGATAAACAATTAAAGAAACTTGATCGATTTGATGAAAACAATCGTTGAGAAAGTTGTTGTCGAGTAAATTATTTAATGTTAAAGAAAACCACCAAATTCACCAGACACATTTCAGCAACTGTGCCTGGAAGACTTGTCGTAAGATAAGACACAAACTTGTTGTATGGAGCTGAACCGAACTATTTGACATTATGCCGTATTTCTTTTTATTTTTACACGACTCGTTCAGACACAACAGTTTGCGACAGTCCAGTTGTAATATCCGCTGTTTCCCGGGGTTGGACACTACACGATTTCTTACGATGATTGTCGCGCATGCTGACAACTCGATTCTTGGCAACCCGCCATAATCCTGGTGTTGCGACTACAAACTGCATGTTCGAGCGCCCTCTCGTGGTTACTTTTGGTCATAATGGTGTAAATGCCACTGGTAAATGCCGGTAGGATCCCTGCGTCTGTAAGTACGGGAAGCATCTTGTATGTTAACAAAGACAAGAAAGAGGAAACAGCCGGAACGGCGCTTATCTCGAAAAAAGCATCTCGCAATTTTGAATATATATGTTGTCATCGAAGGTAGCGGAAGCGTTGCAGAAAATGAAGAATTTGAGTTGTACCCAAATATAAAGGAGGGAGACGAGCAAGAGGCTTTCTGGAACGTCGTCGTCCCGAGTCTTCGTAAGCACGAGAAAGAAGTGTAACGCAATTTCTTGCGAATGCTGCCCAACATATTTGACTGGTTGCTTGCATTAGCAACGGTTCTTATGGCGGTGCGAATACCCGCTTGACTTGGTCGTGTAGCAGAGTGGCTCCGAACGCCATATTTCCACTATCTCTGATTCGGTCTCATCGTTACACCACGTCGCCATCCTGTTGTTTACATACCATTGTTCAACTATGAGCACAGCCACAGGGAGTCTCGACTATGTGTCACCCGACAAATAGACCGGGAGCCCAGAGCTTTTATTTATGTAAGCGACGCCAAAAGGTTTGACCCCATGAACTGAAGGGATCACCCCCGACATCCCAAAAATGCGTTGCTGCCGGGTCTGGGCTGGGGGATTGCCACTGAAATCACCTTCAAAGGGGGCAAAAAAGCACAATTATGGGAATGGCGCCAAGGCTAAAAACAGTGTCAAATGTTCCCATGCGGTTCCCTAATTATGGAATGACTAATGCCAGCAATTTTAGGTGGGGGTTCCCCCTGCCAGCATCCCCAAAGGGTGAGAAAAAGTACATTTATTTATGGGAATTGCGCCTAGGCTAAAAACAGTGTCAATTCTTCCCTTAGCAACGACAGGACCAGTGCCCGCATTTTAGATGGGGGCTTCCCCCTGCCAGCAACCCCAAAGTAAGAAAAGGGGCATTCATTTAATGGAATGGCGCGATGGATAACAACAGTGATTGATGGCGGCATCCTCGTGCATGAAACCGTGCTGCAAGTCAACACGTGCAGTAATGTCCAGGGATCGTTTGGTGAAGATGTGTTCCAGTCGTCGTGAACAAATCCCCCTGGTACTCGACAAGTACCTCTCACCTCGGTACTCGACAAGTACCTCTCACCTCGGTACTCGACAAGTACCTCTCACCTCGGTACTCGACAAGTACCTCTCACCATTGATCAGACTCGGAGCGAAAGCTGCGTCGTTCAGGGCATCATCAGACATTTATCATCATTGGACCTGACCAGGCCCAGCAGTAGAGTGGGACGGAGCTCCTAAAATATAGAGCATTCAGGGAACAGTTTACCCATTTCCCCACGGAGGAATGAAATAAGCCGCACTAATGGCCAATCAAAGGACAGTATGCATATCACATGGTGGTAAATGCGATGAAGAGCACCAAAAGTGAACTATTGCAAACAGTAGTACCCAATTACCTCGAAGGTCGACTCGACACGCTGATTGCCTTCTATACAAAAGCGTTTCCTCCGGAAACGTTCCAGTGAGGTCCACCCATACTAACGTCCTCGCCATTTTGCTTACGCTTGTCGACGTTCCAGCTGTCACCTCCTCGTGTCTGACACCAACGAGGCCGGGACAAGACCTTCATGCGCATGAGTGGTGGCAACGAGAAGGAACTCCTGGCCAGAATAAATAAGATTAACTGTGCCTCTCTTCCCCGTGCACCAAGATGGTTGTCAATCACATCAAAAGGGCCCACTTTGTGCAAGAAACTGGAAGTGGGCCGACCAGACTGATCCGACTGGTGAGGCGAGTACTACCGACTAGGGACGGAACGAGACTGAAAACTGCTTGGAGAATGACTAATACACTCCTGGAGTCCCTCGCAGCCACTGCTACAGACGATGGGGACAGCGTGTGAGTGACGTCAGCATATTATCCATTAAATAAGCGTCATTCCTTTAAATAAGTGCCCCTTTTTCACCCTTTGGGGGTTGCTTGCAGGGGGGGACAATTGTTATCATTGACCATTCCGTGGTCAGTGAACCCCAAGAAAAGATTTGACATTGTCTTTAGTGTCGGTATCATTCTTGTAGATAAATGCCCCTCCTTTTCGCACCCTTTGGGGTTGCTGGCAGAGGGAATCCCCCACCTAAAATTGCTAGAATTGATCATTCCATGCTCAGGGAATCCCAATGTTTTCAGTCTTGGCGTCAATCGCATAAATAAATGTACTTTTTGTCCCCTTCGATGGTTGATTTCGGTGGCCACCCACCACCCCTGACCCGAGAGCAAACATTTTTGAGATGTTGGGGTGATCCCTTCAGTCCATACTGTCAAACCTTTTGGCGTCGTTTACATAAATAACATCTCTGGGTTCCCGGTCTAAAATGCCGCTGGTATTGACTAACGGGTTCCGGACAATATAAGAACTGCTCACACTTGCGACTGGGCCTTCAGTCGCCAACTCGGGGCTGCGCACCCTGGCACCCAATAGGGTTCCCGATTCAGTTTTCGAATCAGATAAGACTTCCGGTCGCAAGGCTAGATTTGAGTCTTAACGAGTCGGCGACCGGGAGTCGTAATCGCGGTTTCCGCGCACACTGACGGCTCGACTGTTTGCGACAGTGGCGTTGATCAAAACCAGCAAACTAGTCGCATCGTACACCGGGCACTGGGCCATGGCCCGTTGGTTTATTATTTTTTTTTTTGGCGCCACTACATGGTAGCATGGTAAACTAATGCGTGACTAAGCTTTGCCCCCCCCTCCCCCGGCACCCCCCTTTGCGAAATCCTAGATGCGCCACTGTTTATCATGCAACTATATTTTCACTGACCTTTGACATGATTTGTTCAAGTGGACGTACGGAAGAGTCATTTAGCAGTAACGTTTGAAAAATATACATTAGCGGCTTAGTAATCTCATTTGTAAGAGCAAATAGTCACCAAAAGTAGTTAAAAGTTACAGTGTATGAATGCCACACGTGTGTCTCCGTTGAAAATTGAAATGTATGTCTTCCAGAATACGACTAGTAAACCAGAACAAGTGTGACACTAACAATCTGTTGGAACTGCGACCAGAGTTTAACCATACTGCGATCCAATGCTACACACCACAGATAGCATCAACGAAGCCGATGGCTTATCGAGAGTCCACAAATTATTATTTACGCGTAGCTTGCCCTTATCAGATATCTGTCAAATGTATTTATTAAAATATTCACACTACCAGCATGTGCAGTCGATGACTTGTTCCATTTATTTATTGATCAATGACTCCATATCCATTAAGCATTCAGTACATTATAAACCTTGGTTCAATAAACAAACGTGCTTGTGCCAATAAAAAAGAAGCTTTACAAAGCATTTGTCATATCCTGTTCACACGAAGCTGAACTAAAGTACAAATCCTATAAAAACAAATTGACTTTTATTTTAAGGTTCGCCGAAAAAGCATATTACATATTGGAGAAATAAACAATGTAAAGGGAATCTGGAATATTTTAAACACGGTAATCAACAAACTATTCAATCCTCCAACATATCCTGCCAATTTTATGGGCTATGATAAAGATATATGTAAAAAGCAGGACATTGCAAATGGATTTAATAACTTTTTTTACAAATGCTGGACCCAATCTTGCAAAACAAATTACTCTACCTAAAAAGGATGTATCTATTTTTTATTATTTGGCAAAAGAAGTTGATCAAAGTTTGTTTCTAAGTCATGTTGATGACCAAGACATTATTAGAATTGTTAAAAATTTTAAGATTGTAATGATTTCAACATGAACATGGTTAAGAACATTATTGCTCATATTGTAAAACCTTTGAAGCCCATATGTAATGTTTCTTTTAACACTGGAATATTTCTAAATCAAATGAAAACAGCTAAAGTTAATTTTCTATGTAAATATAATATACTCAGCCCTAGTCAATATAGATTTAGACGAAACATGTCAACATCACATGCCTTACTAGAGTTGGTTGAAGAAATTACTACTTCCCTTGATAAGAATAAATACGTCATTAGCATATTTGTTGACCATAAGAAAGCATTTGATTCCGTCAACCATAATATATTAGCCAAAAAAATGGTGTTGCACATAAATGGATTATGAGTTACTTTATTTTGTACATAAATGATATTTGTAAAGTTTCAAACATTTTAAAGTTTATCTTATTTGTAGATGTTACCAACATGCTCTACAGTAATAGTGATATAGGTGATATTGTCCGGTTGACAAATATTGAATTAGAAAAAGTACGTGTATGGTTTGGAGTAAACAGGTTATCTCTCAATATACCAAAGACAAATTAATGTTTTTTTGGTAATCGTATTTTAAATACACATGTCTCTATACATATAAGTAACGAAAAAATTAGTAATGTTGAATTCACAATTTTTTTTAGGTGTTTTGATTGATAATATATTAACGTGGATAAAACACATTTCTATGATAACATCTATACTATCTATGAGTTGTGCCATATTGCATAGAGCCAGCTTTGTCATTGACAAATGTGGAATGCTTATTTTATACGAAGTTCTCTTTCTGCCATACATCATGTTATGCATCGAAGTATAGGGCAATACATATGCTACTAATCTAAATTGTTTAGTATTGTTACAAAAAAAGGTTGTGCGTTTAATCTGTAGAGCTAAGAGGTTGGACCATACTTCTTGTCTATTGTCTGAGTTAGGTATCCTGAAAATAACAGATATTGTGGAATACGAACTGCACTTATTATGTACAAGGAAACTAATAATTTGCTACCAGTTAATATACAAAAGTTGCTTATTTTGTACAAGTCCGTCTATATAACCAGACAAAGTCCAGCTTAAAAAAAGTGCTCGTACCAATTTAAAGAGAATATGTATTTTAGCTAAAGCTCTTTAATATGTTGTAGAAGCGTTCATCGTTAAAAAAAATACATCGCTGACATTTTTGTTAGCAATGTAGTATGAACATAACAGCTTGGCTCTATTAATATTGATTTATTGTAGCTACAAAAAAGGTTTTGTTTATGCTGGTCTTTACAAGTTGGTTATTCTAGAACTACGCTACGGTGACTATCTAGTCTAAACACAAATATGTCATCATTCATATTGAAATATAAATAGCTAAGTTGTAATCATGCATTTTGCATACTGTAATTATTTGCTTCTTGTTATATTTATGGTAATTGGGCAAATATTGTGCCACACTTCTTCTTGCCCTTTTCAACATCAAAACTGTAGTTTATATTTTATGTTTGGCTATTTTTATGTGTTACGTTGATGTTGTTGTTGTTGTTGAAAGAAAGACCTGATACAATATATAATTTTTACTATAAAACATGATTTTACAATAAAAACGATCAGACTGTGAAAAAACGATCTTTTTGCATTTGAAATTATCTGGAATACAACAGGATACTTTGGCTTTGAATGTGGAGAGAGAATATACCAGTGCGAATGGAACATTTTCTCGAAACAAAACAGAGCTTCCAACATGAACAATACGAGGCCACTACGCACATGACTAAGTCCGTGGCTGGGATGGGACTGGCAGGTCCTTGTGTTGTCCGCGTGCTTACTCCAGTTATGAATTCAAGTGACACTAGAACTCCTGTCAGTGTGGTAAAACATCAACTTCCTCCATTTTGTACGGTTCTTTTACCGTCCGTTCTTAATACATATTTAAAACTGATGTTCAATTCCTCCAGGTGGCTGTTGATGTTGACCCACCGTAACCTGGGCCTTCCTCTCGATCTCTTTCCCTCCAAGTGGCTGTTGATGTTGACCCACCGTAACATGGTCCTTCCTCTCGGTCTCTTTCCCTCCAGGCGGCTGTTGATGTTGTTGATTCACCATAACCTGGTCCTTCCTCTCGATCTCTTTCCCTCCAGGTGGCTGTTGATGTTGTTGATTCATCGTAACCTGGGTCATCCTCTCCATCTCTTTCCTTCCAGGTTGTTGTTGATGTTGTTGATCTACCATAACCTGGTCCTTCCTCTCGGTCTCTTTCCCTCCAGGTGGTTGTTGATGTTGTTGATCCACCGTAACCTGGTCCGTCCTCTCGATCTCTTTCCCTCTAGGTGGTTGTTGATGTTGTTGATCCACCGTAACCCGGGCCTTCCTCTCGGTCTGTTTCCCGTCATCTTCATGCTTAGTGCCACTTTTATTACAGAATCATCTTCTTATTGCATGGCCATATCATCTCAATTTATTCATCTTGATCACTTCTACAGTTGAGGGTCATCTTGCTCTCCTAGTAGATATTATCATTTCGCTGTATGTTCCATTTTGTGACAACCTGAATCATTCGTATGGTTTTCATGTCTGCTGCAGTGATTCGACTTTCAAGTATCTTTGTTGATGAATAACGTTCACTGTCAAATAGATGTTACAATTGTGCATCGTTGGGCCAAAATTAAAGATCATTCTGAGGTATGCCCCCAACCCCGACCCAAAAAGTATCATAATCGTGTGGTGCCATCTCTCGGAAGGTCGGTACGGTTATCTTGGATCGCCACTCCTGTCTGCGTTGTTTTGTTCTGACCAGATATTCATATGTCACGTTCCCCGTTCGTGCCTTGCACATGACTATTTGTCTTCCTCTGCCTCTTTTACCTTATACGTCCATCTTATACGTAATACTCTCCTTGTTATACGCCCCATCTCGAATGTTTCCAGTCTATGTTGGTCTCTTTTGGAAACAGTCTACGAGCACGACTTTCCAAGGGCTGCATACGGACCCTTTAGTTTAATTGGTTTTGAACCCGTCGTCGCTAGTCTGACGGGTAATTCTTCTTCTTCAGTTTAAGCTCAGAACTGTATGTTAGCCACATAAAAATGTGGCTAGAATACTTTCGAACCGTGATCACTACTGTGTGGCAACGGGTGGTGTAACGCTGGCTCGGGTCCGTGTTAGTCAGAATATGTCACGTCTGCGTAGTTTAGCAATATATTAGTGCAAGACTATATGATATCTAATAATAAGGTCTATGTTGGCATGGTGAGAAGGCACTGTCTAAACCTCTCAATTGACGGCTGGCTAACTAATTATTGTGTGCTCTTGTTTCATAGTCTGCCGGCGCTGGGGAAGAATGAGAATTTGTAGGCGTTGACGAGGGTGAAAGTCTGGTAGAAGCGATAAGAGCTGCCTCTGGTGCGTGTTGGTGCGGCGGCGAGTGACTTCGTTGTCACATCAACCAGTTTGTGGTTGATGCGGTACAGCATCATCAACTTGGCTTCAGCTCGTCTTCCCTCTAGTGATTTACCTTCCAATTATAGCCATTTCATTGAATTATATGTATTTCATTGAAACGCTCTTTGGCATTTGGCGCTAGCGCGTCTGGTTCCCAGAAACACGTCGACTAAGTCAGCAAAAACAGATGATTTGGTGCACTTCCGTACATTGCGTAGGATATATATGTCAGGGGCAGTAGCAACACTTCCACTGGCTCAAGAGGACGTGTTTAGCCCAATGCCATTACAAACACCGGCTTACCACGCTTACACGAAGACAAACTTAGCTTGATGCGGTTGCAAATCTACTCAGTCTCTACGTAAGCCAACATATGCAAATGCTTCTGCTGCAAAAATAATCACTAGTAACGGAGTGTGACCCCGGCGTTTTTTTACAGCTAGGTGCTAAGTAAATTGCCTAGGTGATTCGTAGCATTCTGGGAGCCTGCTGGAAACCGAAGAAACACACACGCACGCGCAGGCACACACGCACGTATTCAAGCACTCACGCACGCACGCACGCACGCACGCACGCACGCACGCAAGCACGTACACACACACACACTCGCGCGCGCACGCACGCACGCACGCATGCATACATATACACTCAGATACACTTCGTATATACAAATCCAAATACAATTACCTTGCCAATACACAACGTTGCCTGTTGTCACAACGTGATGATGTTTACTCACAAGTAATGTACGTTGAGAGCTGCGTCTTTCACACAAATTGCACTGCGAGGTATGTTGCCTACAAAGACGTTGCATCGTCCCTAACGAGAACAAGGCACTTACACGAGTTTATGATCTCACATCGTACACATCTCGCATCGTAGTCCGTTTTTTTCCGGCTTCGGAATCACGTTCACATGCAGAGTAGGGGCCGCGATATCGCAGCGATGCCTCGTTACCAAGTCATAGTAAATATTTATGCTATATCTATAAACAAGAACGCAGGACGAATCCAGAAACTGGCGCCGCCAGATGATTCAGTGGGTGGGTGCGGTCCTGACAAAACTCTGGCCGCGCCTTGATATCAAACTTGGCAGCATCTAAACGGTTATACTGAACAGCGACCATAGGATTCAGGATTACAGATCGATTACAGCGGCATGCTATTTTTTCAGTTTCCTGTGAAATGCAACGTCAAGCTCAACACTAATTAAAACTGGTTGCCTGCTCGGACAGTTGACCCCACCCCTCCCTCTCTGTCTGTCTGTTTGTCTGTCAGTCTGTCTGTCTGTCTGTCTGTCTGTCTGTCTGTCTCTGTCTCTCTCTCTCACCCTCTCTCTCCCCTTCCCCCATCTCTCTCTCTCCATCCCTCTCTCTGCATCTCCCTCTCTACCTCTCTCTACCATCCCTCTCCGTCCCTCCACTTTCTCTCTCCTCTCCTCCCTCTCTCTCCCTCCCCCTCTCTCTCTCTCTACCTCTACCTTCCTCCCCTCCCTCTCTCTCTCTATCTCTCTCTCTCCCTTTCCTTCCCAATTTCTCTCCCCCTTCCTATATCTTTCTCTCCATCCCTCTCTCTGCCTCTCCCTCTCTCTCTCTCTCTCTCTCTCTCTCTATCTCCCTCCCTCTCCTCTCTCCGTCCCCCGCCTCTCTCTCTCTCTCCCTCCAACCTCTCTCCCTCCCCCTCTCCCTCTCTCTCTCTCTCTCTCTCTCACCCTCTCACTCTCTCTTTCTCCCCCCTCTCCCTCTCTCCCTTTCCCTCCCCCTTTCTCCCCCGTCCCTCCCCCTTTCTCTCTCCATCCCTCTCTCTGCCTCTCCCGCTCTCCCTCTTTCTACCTCCCTTCCTCTCTCTATTTCCCTCCCTCTCCTCTCTCCGTCCCTCCTCTTTCTCTCTCCCTTCCCCCTCTCTCTCCCTCACCCCTCGCTCTCTATGTCTTCCTCCCCTCCCCCCTCGCCCCCTTTCTCTCTGCCTCTCCCTCTATCCATCTCCCTATATCCCTCCCCCTCCTCCTCTCTCCGTCCCCCGCCTCTCTCTCTCTCTCTCCCTCCAAAATCTCTCCCTTCCCCTCTCTCTCTATCTTCCTCCCCTCCCCCTCTCTCTCCCTCCCCTCTCTCTCTCTCTCCCTCCCTCTCTCCCCCTCTCTATCTCCCTCACTCTGTATATATATATATTACACAAAACATACAATTGTAGACACCACCGAGATCAACTGTAATACTAGTTTCTAGGCTGGCTATTAAGGAAGACGGGCGTTGGTCGTAAAATAAATGGTTTGGTAGTAAACCATCACTTCGTTATGTGCTACGAGAGTCTAACGGAGCGATAAAATGAGGCATTCAGACATGGTTTAGAGACGCGCTGAAAATATCCGACCCCAAGACAAATTTCTTGTACGAATAAGTAAAACTATGTGGGAAGTAACGTTAATATTAATTTCCTTCGGAGGTGTGTGTGCGCGTGCGTGCGTGCGTACGTGCGTGAGTGCGATTTTGAAAAGGACATTATTTCAAACGAGGATACATTGAAATGTATGCACTAAAAGGGCCATAATGGAATGGTAAGCAAAACCAATAAAACATTGTTGTTAATGCTGTTGCCAAGTAATTATTACGTTTGTTTGCGTTACGAAACCTGCAGCATTAATAGCGGTTGGCACTACATCTCTGGTGAATGACACTACATATCTAGTGAATGACACAACATATCTAGTGAATGACACAACATATCTAGTGAATGACACTACATATCTAGTGGATGGCACGACATCTATAGTGAATGACGTTACATATCTAGTGAATGACACTACATATCCAGTGAATGACACAACATATCTAGTGAATGACACAACATATCTAGTGAATGACACTACATATCTAGTGAATGACACAACATATCTAGTGAATGACACTACATATCTAGTGGATGGCACGACATCTATAGTGAATGACGTTACATATCTAGTGAATGACACTACATATCCAGTGAATGACACTACATATCTAGAGAATGACACTACATATCTAGTGAATGACACTACATATCTAGTGGATGACACTACATATATAGTGTATCACACTACATATCTAGTGAATGACACTACATCTCTAGTGGATGACACTACATATCTAGTGAATGACACTACATATCTAGTGAATGACACTACCTATCTAGTGAATGGTACTACATTTGATATATATATATATATATATATATATATATATATATATATATATATATCTATAGTGACATCAACTAAAGAGACAGATACCTACATACATATATATATATATATATATATATATATATATATATATATATATATATATATATATATATATATATATATATTTATATATATATATTCGATGATACTACATACATAGTGGACGACACTACATATCTATTTTATACATGATCACAAACTAGAGTAGAGTGCGATACATAATGTCAACTGCAGAGTGATCACAACCTTATTTGTTACTTACCGAGAACGCCGCTAATCTGATGCGAGGGACAAATACATTAGCCGCCCTTCGTCACATATAGTTGTATGCCTCCACACAGAGTAACAGTAACAATCCCATTGAAATCAGTGTGATACTAAAAGTGACGTGAGAACGTGACACTACAGCGTTAGTGGATAGCACAGTCATAGTGGGTGACACTACATCTTAATGGTAACGCAGTGACGTCGTCGTTCACCATTCTCACACTTCGGTGTGTTTAAAAAATAGTTGATGGTGAACTCAATCGTAAGTCACGATCATATTTGCACATATAGCAATATAAACTATACATCAATACCACTGCTGTGATGTCAGTGGAGGCGTTGGTGTGATTACCCGGACAGGCTGACAACAACGACGACTTCGTAATAAACCCACACGATGAATTGCACGGTCGCCAACAAAAAGGCGGCTTGTTGGTCTACATTTGTGTGCGCACGTTTAACGCGACCAATTTGTTGTGCCATCATCAAGACGGGTTCGTGGAAAGCCGTACTCCGACGTGTTCACCTATTTCTAATTGCGGTTACGCTCGAGAAACGGCCGCAAATTAAACAGTATCGGATGACAGCAATCAGTGTCACATACTGGATCGGTATATCACATCCGTATGCCGGATGTTTATGAGATTTAGACAGACTACTCACATGTCCACGTAGCGTGCATACAATAATAACGAAGTAATACGTCTCGTAATTTGACATAGTTTGCTGGAGAGTAAATGTCGAATGCAACATAATTTATTAACACCGGATTTTAGGTAGCGCGTTCAATGTTTTAAAATATTCAATATCGGTGTATCGTTGTTAGAAGCAAACAATCGATTTGTTTTTCAAACAATCATTGCCAGTAATAAACAATAACATTCCTACGTTCTTGGCAGAATTGTTCTGGCAAATACAAATTAAACTTTTCTTGAAACCACCCAACTATGCAGTTGGTGCTGTTCGTGCAAAGCATTACACCGTTCAAGTTACACTTGGTCTTATTGTGCCGTCAGCCACGGCAGACAACAATCGACGTCATTACACCATTCGTCTCTTGGTCTTATTGTGCCGTCAGCCACGGCAGACAACAATCGACGTCATTACACCATTCGTCTCTTGGTCTTATTGTGCCGTCAGCCACGGCAGACAACAATCGACGTCATTACACCGTTCGTCTCTTGGTCTTATTGTGCCGTCAGCCACGGCAGACAACAATCGACGTCATTACACCATTCGTCTCTTGGTCTTATTGCGCCGTCAGCCACGGCAGACAACAATCGACGTCATTACACCATTCGTCTCTTGGTCTTATTGCGCCGTCAGCCACGGCAGACAACAATCGACGTCATTATACCATTCGTCTCTTGGTCTTATTGTGCCGTCAGCCACGGCAGACAACAATCGACGTCATTACACCGTTCGTCTCTTGGTCTTATTGTGCCGTCAGCCACGGCAGACAACAATCGACGTCATTACACCATTCGTCTATTGGTCTTATTGTGCCGTCAGCCACGGCAGACAACAATCGACGTAATTACACCGTTCGTCTCTTGGCCTTATTGTGCCGTCAGCCACGGCAGACAACAATCGACGTCATTACACAATTCGTCTCTTGGTCTTATTGCGCCGTCAGTCACGGCAGACAACAATCGACGTCATTACACCAATCGTCTCTTGGTCTTATTGTGCCGTCAGCCACGGCATACAACAATCGACGTCATTACACCAATCGTCTCTTGGTCTTATTGTGCCGTCAGCCACGGCAGACAACAATCGACGTCATTACACCATTCGTCTCTTGGTCTTATTGTGCCGTCAGCCACGGCAGACAACAATCGACGTCATTACACCATTCGTCTCTTGGTCTTATTGTGCCGTCAGCCACGGCAGACAACAATCGACGTCATTACACCAATCGTCTCTTGGTCTTATTGTGCCGTCAGCCACGGCATACAACAATCGACGTCATTACACCAATCGTCTCTTGGTCTTATTGTGCCGTCAGCCACGGCAGACAACAATCGACGTCATTACACCATTCGTCTCTTGGTCTTATTGTGCCGTCAGCCACGGCAGACAACAATCGACGTCATTACACCATTCGTCTCTTGGTCTTATTGCGCCGTCAGCCACGGCAGACAACAATCGACGTCATGACACCATTCGTCTCTTGGTCTGATTGTGCCGTCAGCCACAATAAGACAATCGACGTCATTCATTTCTATATGCAGTCATTCTTTCTAGGCCCTATGTTTTCTGGGTATATGCTGCAATGGTACGTTCCTTTTGTGCACCATCTTCTCCTTTTTCCAGATGGTTTCCAGTGCCTTGCCTGCTTTGATGTTCTTGTTGGCGCAATTCTAAGGATATGACCTAAATACCTCCATCTTCTTGTCAATATCTTATATATCTTATATATCTTACTACTGTTAAGTTTGAGGCAGTACATATAAAACAATTGTTAACAGTGTTTTTTTTATAGTACAGAAGAAAGTAATTAGGTTCAGTTACAATGAAACCTATTTATGTCATATTAATACACTATTTTGTAATTTAGGTATTCTTAAGCTACCTGAGATTAATTATGTTTTCTAATTATATATTTTTATGTTTGATACTAATGTCTAATATTTTTGTATGTGTATTGGTGGAATGTGTTTATTAAGTATTGAACTTCAGCTTTCCCCCGTTTCCATTTAAAAATGCTTTGTATATTGTATATATTTTTTATTTGTTTGCATTTCGCATTTTCTAATTTGGAAATAAATTAATTGAATTGAATTTTAAAGATATTGTTGGCTTGATTGGCTCTACATTTACTCTTTTAAGGACTGGCGATTAATTTATTCAATTTGATGTTTCGAATTTGCAGATCTGATCTGGAAACTTGTTAGTTACTGTTCATGCTTCAGAGCAATACAGAAGCACGGGTATAACATTGTTGTTGACAATTCTTATCATAATGTTTACATACCCCCTGAGCTCCACATTTTTGTGAGATTTTAATGCTCCCCAAGCCTTTGACATTAAATAAATGTCCTCTTTTCATGCAGCCGTACAAACTGAGGCGAGCCAAGTGGACAAGGCGTCCAACCATTTGCCATCTATACGTAGCCCGTCCTTATCAGATATATGTCAATTCTCTCTTTAAACATTATACACACTGCTAGCATAAACACAATTACAATTACATTATATGATGTATTCCATGGATTAGCTATTTATCTTAATATGCGCATTTTCTCCAAATTAGCCGCTCTATAAATTGATTACCATTTGAAGCCGCAACCCCACGTTACATGTTTATGTTCTCACTAATTGTTACTCAAAAATAATTTTCCTTTATGGACCCCCCCCCCCGTTCGTATCCCGCATTTTATAGTCTTGGAACATAGCGAGATCGCTTAACATTAGTGATTACCTAGGTGTTAAACCGTAAAACGCAGTGTCTTGATTATTGATATGATAGCATGTACGCATGGTGGCATGCCAACGTCGCCGTTTCACCTTCAATCATTAGTTGCGCACCTAAGCTTAATTGCCCGTGGCACCTGGGTTGAGATTGCTCAAAACCCAGCGCAGTTCGCTTCGCTTCCTCTATGGCGACTGCGAGTCGCCGTTATAATTTCAGCCGTTTCGCTTTCAACTCTGTTGACTTCTGCGATGCCTGCATTGGTTTATTTTTCATCATGCTTTATCCCCGCTGGTTCACGTCTGCGGTTAGATATTTCCTCGGTATATCATTCTCGTATTAGTTACGTCACTTTTCTGTCTTATATATCCGTGTACAGCGACCTATGTTTGTTATTTATAACCACTACCAAGTGTTACGGCGCCGCTCATGCCTGGCTGCCGATCATGTCGACCGAGTATCCGACTACACGAACTAATACGTACAGAGCTGCCCCTTTCCATGTCATCCCCTACATTGGTAAGCGCTATGTTGTTACATGATATACACAACGTCTACACTTACTTTCAGTGCTTTATCCAGTCCCACCATATTCACCAGTGAACTGGTTTTTCATGCATAATAAATGGCTAACTTTTATCAAATAAACTATGCTTCGCCGTTATTCACGAGTTACAGTCTTATACTGAGATATATATGTGTTCAGATATTTAAAACATAATAGACATACACTGGGCCAAAGAACGTCACTCACTGCCCTGGACATAATACATAGCCACAGCGAAAGCCAAGAACCCATTCGGACAGAATGAACGGTTCGGTTACCATGCAAGTTTGTTGACCAGAATATTTATACCGACATGCGACTGCGTATAATTTCTGTACATGATGATGATAATGACGACGACGATGATGATATAACCTAGATAATGTTTAGCGTATCATCTGATTGGTTGATGCTGCAACTGGGACAAGGTTCAAATCCGCGTAGGCGCGGATGGCTCCACTAAGTGTGATAACAAAATCATAACCGGTTGAGGAGGACGTAACATCAACAACGAATCTTTCA
Source organism: Lamellibrachia columna (assembly GCA_963662155.1). Lineage (NCBI taxonomy): Eukaryota > Metazoa > Annelida > Polychaeta > Sabellida > Siboglinidae > Lamellibrachia > Lamellibrachia columna. The sequence goes on along the minus strand of OY759272.1, from coordinate 20,583,315 downwards.
GTGCAGTAATAAAAGAATGAAGGAGCCACAAGGAGCACAATAATGTGAGCTCTTGAATGAAGACCAACACACGGTGGAGGACACCGAGAGTGAAGAGTGAAGCGAACACGACGAGATCTTGTATTTACTACATTGCCACAGCAACAAAAAACGAACCATATATCAGGCAAGGCCTACTGGGTTCAGCATATGTTCCTTCTTCAAATGTCGTGGCTAGTGACGTTGGCTATCGTGATTCTCTACACATTTCTGTCATTCGTAATTGTCAGCAGCTGGATATCATTGGCTGTTTATTAGTGATGTATTGTGTGCAGGACATACGTTATATTCTCCTGAGGAACACCATTATGTTGCTGCTAACCTATCCTCTACACGCGTGCTCTCCGTGATTCACTCTCGTATAACAATCTAGACCACACGAAGCGCATGGTGTCTCTTATATTCCAATTCCTCAAAAGACAGGACATGTCCTGCAATGTTCTATTTGCCATTTAACCTTCTCTTACTGTCTTCATCTCCCCTGCTGCCTCGTGGTACAATGCCACCTCTGCTGCCTCGTGGTACAATGCCACCTCTGCTGCCTCGTGGTACAATGCCACCCATGTAATTGAATACACAGATTGCTGTTTGTTTAATTTCTACATTGACTATCACGTTGCAGCTTTCTTTCATCCGTTTCTGCTGTGAAATAACTCATTTGTCACATGTCATGTAAATAAAAGAATATTCAGCATTAATCGGAACGGGGCTATCGTTCACATGGGACAGATACTAATGATTTAGCCAGTATGTTTTGTAGCATCCGTCGCGCTATGGTTTACGCGGCAAAAATGCATCACAATCTTAATCCGGCTGTCTCGTCTGCCAATTAACCTTGGTGGGTGAACCGATATGACTGAAATACACAGTCAATAAATTTGCCAGACAAGTAGTTTTTTCCGCGTTAGCAGTTGATATAACAAGGTGAGTGAGTAAATGTGTGGACGACACAAACATGTTTAGATAGGGGATGATATAGAGACAAACATAGCTTACAAGATGAATTGCCATCTTGACAGAAAAATGGTCAAATAGCATCAATATGACAAATGTCATCCAATGGTATTTAATGTAAACGACTACACACATGATATGGTGACAGATACTATACTAAATACAACCGTCAAAGAAAGGGTAATGACATTATTAGGAACACTATCACATATGGGGGAGGGCAATTTTGCTGAACCTTATGAGACTGAACGTGTTGCGGCTTGATGCTTCATATTAGGGTTCCTAGTTGCACTACGGCCCATATGTCAATTTGTTGGGAATAGGTGTAAATGTGTTGGGTATATGTGTAAATGTGTTTGGTATATATGTATGGTGCTACACTCCGTGGTTGACACGTGATGTTTCCAATATCAAACACAAAGATGTAGCGTCGAAAAGACACAGGTCGCTGTGCAGTATTGTTGACTAGTCATCATCGTTAAGCCCTTGGGGTTTCCCAGTTGTACTGTCACCCGTTGTTCAACAATTTATTTTTTGTTTCACATGTAATGATCCAAACTACTGTTTTTTATTTGCTTTCTTGATAATATTCTTCTTACTCCGTAAACAGCCGATCACAACTAAACTGTAAAGTACTGGTGAGTTTTGAGATCGAGACAGGTTTTTCCATTTCCCTTTTTGGAATGTTTTACTTTCCCTGGGATCGACACCGGGTAGAAGAGAACGTTTAGTGTCCCTTTCGACACATGTAAAGTGGAATGAACGATATTGTCAAAGAAAGGCAGGAAGTGGACCCGAACCTTGGTCCCTCAATCGACACTCTGTTGCTCTAACCGGTAAACCACCGCGTCACACATGCGAGCAATCACGATGGGGCACCGTTAACGCGTGAATATGTATTCTCCATGTAGAAACCCTTGGGGTCCATCGTGGCATCAATACACCCGTATCTTGACATTGGCTCTGTGTTGTCGGAAATCGAATCAGCATTTTTTTGCAAATGATAGTGTCCTATGTTGAACAGTTTCCTAAAATATTTAAAATAGTTCAGCGATTGTTTACTTAATTGATTAATTATTCAATGATTCATAGCAATCATTGTGATTTATATTAAAACATTTGCCATTAATCTGATAAGTCACATTTGAGCAGTGGCGTGTCTAGGATCTTGGAGGCCAAGAGGGGCCAAACTGAGTCACTCGTTAGTTTGCAATGCTACCGTGTCGTGGCGCAACATGTTAATTATAAAACTAAAAACTAACGCCAACATGAGGCATTGATATATATATATATATATATATATATATATATATATATATATATATATATATATATATATATATATATATATATATATATATATATATATATATATATATATATACCGAGTGGATTAATGACACACTGTCCTGGTAATAAACCAACTTTGACATGAAGAATGGCAGATGGCCAGATGTCAATGTATAACAGATTTGCTGATATTTTGTTCCGCAGATGCACCATAATTTTGGCAGGTCTGTGATGTTAGTGCATACAAAAATAATATAATAAACATAAATATTCAGTTACCATGTTGACGTAGCACGGTTTTTGTCAAATTGGTGCGTTCCATCACGTGTAAGTAATTTTGTGAAACATCAGTTAGCAGAACAGAGCTGGCTCGCCTCACAATCAGTCAGAACACACTGTGTTGGCACGCCTCACAAGTAGTCAGAAAACACTATGTTAGCACGCCTCACAATCAGTCAGAACACACTGTGTTGGCACGCCTCACAAGTAGTCAGAAAACACTATGTTAGCACGCCTCACAATCAGTCAGAACACACTATGTTGGCACGCCTCACAATCAGAACACACTGTGTTGGCACGTCTCATAATCAGTCACACTGTGTTGGCACGCCTCACAACCAGAACACACTGTATTGGCACGCCTCACAACCTGTCAGAACACACTGTGTTAGCACGCCTCACAACCAGAACACACTGTGTTGGCACGCCTCACAATCAGAACACACTGTGTTGGCACGCCTCACAATCAGAACACGATGTGTTGGCACGCCTAATAATCAGAACCCACTGTGTTGGCACGCTTCACAATCAGTCACACTGTGTGGCACGTCTCACAATCAGAACACACTGTGTTGGCACGCCTCACAACCAGTCAGAACACACTGTGTTGGCACGCCTCACAACCTGTCAGAACACACTGTTTTAGAACGCCTCACAACCAGAACACACTGTGTTGGCACGCCTCACAATCAGAACACACTGTGTTGGCACGCCTCATAATAAGAACACACTGTGTTGGCACGCTTCACAATCAGAACAAACTGTGTTGGTACGCCTCACAATAAGAACACACTGTGTTGGCACGCCTCACAATCAGAACGCACTGTGTTGGCACGCCTCATAATCAGAACACACTGTGTTGGCACGCTTCACAATCAGAACAAACTGTGTTGGTACGCCTCACAATAAGAACACACCGTGTTGGCACGCCTCACAATCAGAACACACTGTGTTGGCACGCCTCACAATCAGAACACACTGTGTTGGTACACCTCACAATCAGAACACACTGTGTTGGTACACCTCACAATCAGAACACACTGTGTTGGCACGTCTCACAATCAGAACACACAGTGTTGGCACGTCTCACAATCAGAACACACCGTGTTGGCACGCATCACAATCAGAACACACGGTGTTGGTACGCCTCACAATCAGAACACACTGTGTTGGCACATCTCACAATCAGAACACACCGTGTTGGCACGCCTCACAATCAGAACACACTGTGTTGGTACACCTCACAATCAGAACACACTGTGTTGGCACGCCTCACAATCAGAACACACCGTGTTGGCACGCCTCACATCAGAACACACTGTGTTGGCATGCCTCACATTCAGAACACACTGTGTTGGTACGCCTCACAATCAGAACACATTGTGTTGGCACGCCTCACAATCAGAACACACCGTGTTGGCACGCCTCACATCAGAACACACTGTGTTGGCACGGCTCGCAATCAGTCAATCAAGAGTGATAAATGTCAAGGATATGTTGCCTCATGTTACGCAATAATAAGTTGATGACTCCATCGTCCAAATGACTACTACATAAAATACTAGCAGACTAGAGAGTTGTATTTGTTTCTCGAAAACTGAACTATTTGAATACGAATTGCTCCCGTAAGCACAGTCAACCTAAAACCTGGTTGTTGGAACACATATTGCTCACGTAACATATTAGACACAACACGAAACCTGGTTATTTGAACACGAATGTTTCACGCAGAATGTTGGCACGCTTCACAATCAGTCACACTGTGTGGCACGTCTCACAATCAGAACACACTGTGTTGGCACGCCTCACAACCAGTCAGAACACACTGTGTTGGCACGCCTCACAACCTGTCAGAACACACTGTTTTAGAACGCCTCACAACCAGAACACACTGTGTTGGCACGCCTCACAATCAGAACACACTGTGTTGGCACGCCTCATAATAAGAACACACTGTGTTGGCACGCTTCACAATCAGAACAAACTGTGTTGGTACGCCTCACAATAAGAACACACTGTGTTGGCACGCCTCACAATCAGAACGCACTGTGTTGGCACGCCTCATAATCAGAACACACTGTGTTGGCACGCTTCACAATCAGAACAAACTGTGTTGGTACGCCTCACAATAAGAACACACCTCGCAATCAGTCAATCAAGAGTGATAAATGTCAAGGATATGTTGCCTCATGTTACGCAATAATAAGTTGATGACTCCATCGTCCAAATGACTACTACATAAAATACTAGCAGACTAGAGAGTTGTATTTGTTTCTCGAAAACTGAACTATTTGAATACGAATTGCTCCCGTAAGCACAGTCAACCTAAAACCTGGTTGTTGGAACACATATTGCTCACGTAACATATTAGACACAACACGAAACCTGGTTATTTGAACACGAATGTTTCACGCAGAAAAAATAAGAACGAAACCTAGTTATTTGAATGTCTCCCGTAGACAAAGTAAACACGAAACCTGGTTATTTGAACACGAATGTCTCACGTAGACACTGTAAACACGAAACCTTGTTATTTGAACACGAATGTCTCACGTAGACACTGTAAACACGAAACCTTGTTATTTGAACACGAATGTCTCATGTAGACAAAGTAAACAGGAAATCTGGTTATTTGAACACTAATGTCTCACGTAGACACAGTAAAAACGAGACCTTATTATTTGAACATGAAAGACTCCCGTAGTAAACACATTTTATGACGTCCAGATATGGTCTGGCATAACTGAGGACACCCATCACGAGGATTATTTGTCATTTGTCAAGGACTCGTCAAAAACAAAGCCATCATGAGAACCGTTGCAAATGCGCCGTCGTATGCCAGCGCATTAAACAGACCGTTAACGCGTTCCTGGCCAACAGTAAGCTTAAGGCTTATTGCAGGAACGTCGACTCAACTAACTGGGGCATATTGATAGCATAGGTTTTTTACTTTAAACAAATAATGTTACAACACGGTATTGTTGTAGAATGGTTGTGAATACATTCGGCATGTCCATTACGCGTATCTAGAAACTGCTTGTGTTTGCGTGACGAATGCATTAGTATTTCAACTATAGGTTGCCCTAAGAATTGCTGTAAGAATTTAATTGGAAATGCCGCTATAGATATGAGGCGGATGTTTCTTTTGATCGTGATCTCCTTTCGTTTCCACAATTCCATGGGCGTAGGCAGTCTTGATGTTGGGTCAGTGACTTGCCCTTCTTCTGCCTTTATCAGTGCTCCACAGTATCTGAACGACTTAGCAAACTTACTAAAGATTGTCACCATCAAAGTTCATCACAACGGGACTATTTATGGTCTATGACTCATTGTTTTACGTCGGCTGATACTGACATCTTCGTTCTATGTTCGATTGAGGTGGAGTTAGTTTGTCAGCAGTAGCATACACGCATACACGTATACACACACGCACAAGCATGCATACACACACACACACACACACACACACACACACACACACACACACACACACACACACACACACACACACACACACACACACACACACACACACACACACACACACACACACACACACACACACACACACACACACACATACATATATATATATATATATATATATATATATATATATATATATATATATATATATATATATATATATATAATATTATATATATATATATATATATATATATATATATATATATATATATATATATATATATACATACATACATATACATACATACATACATACATAGACACGCACACGCGCACGTGTACACACGCACATGCACACGCACACACACCAATGACTACACGCAGTGCAGACTGAGGGTGAGGTAGCTACAATCGACTCACACTGATCAGCTTAAAACTGTCTTGTTGGTGGTATTTGACTTCAAGTTAAGCTCTCTACATACCCGGCTCACGAAACGATTTGAGCAAAAAAAAACGTAAATTCAAACCTGCTCACACGACCACTTCCATTAGATACCACCAGTCATTAACGACCCAATCTTCCCTAAATATCACCTGTATTAAGATACAACCTCTATTAAAGCGACATTATCAGCTCGTTTTATAGTAAAATCATGTGATGTAGTATACATATATGTAATCTAATATAATACTAACCAAGCGAATAGCTTTCAGTGGTGCTTTATGTAATGATGTTTACATTGTTCTCTGCTAAGATTCTAATTCGTAAGCGGTGTAAGCGAGGATTTCGCCGGCAAATAACAATCGAGAATAACAGAAGAAAACGTATATCACCAGTTGACACGCGCCATGCGAAAGTTGATTACACATTAAAAAGGACAATATTTACACTGGATAATCATCTTTCAACCAATCTCAAAGCATCGATTTAGGAATGCACATATCTCGTGCCACTTGTTGCTGCGATTCAAGGTGCATCAATTCCATATTTTCCGGTAGGCAGCCGATGTGCTGGGTACGTTAAAGGCAGGGACTTGTGTAATCATCTTACTTAGAACTGTTTCGTGTATACGGCTAAAATGTGTCAGTACTACCTCATCTATACCATAGAATGTTTCTATATGTCGTAATAGTTGATTTTTGAAGTTGTTTGCATCATCTGGTTTTGCATAAATTAACGCTGTCGGAAAATCCGGTAAACACCAGATTTCGCGGGGTCACAGATTTCCACCGTTTCCGGCAAAATACAAACACACGTTTCGGACTAATTAAACGTGTTTCGGCGGGTGTATGCATTGAACATATGTATTCTAGTATTAAGAACATAATATTAATAAAACAAATAATAAACGCGGATCAGACCAATTCGTTTTAAGAGACAATTTTTCGATCATCCATTGAGCGGTCACTTAAGACAGGGTTGGCTGCATAGACCTACAAGCCAAATTATATCTCTCATACATAATATTCCGGTGTTATGTCTCTCCTCGCTGGCAGCACAGTTGTATTCATGCTAACATCGATTTTTGCAAGACGAATATCACCCACAGTGAATGTGGCTTTGACGATGTCACAGTAGGGTACGCGCTGTCTAACAATGCATTTTATTTTGGGCGAAACTATTATTACTGGACTGCCTTGTTCACGATCCCTGTAATTCACGAAGCCGCAGCTTACACATTACCTTATGAACGAACAGGAAACTGCTGTTAAGTTTATGAGTTCAGATAGCGTCCAGGCATAGAAAATATCACGTGACGTATCACGTGTCTTGTATTATTAGCAGGTATCACGTGCCTATTTATGACTTATTGTTCGGGGACTCAGACTTCGGATAGAAAATAAAGACGATGATCGTGGCAAAGACAATATATATGATATAATTAATTCGCAGATGAACAGAAGACCTGACGCATGTGCACCAGACTTGTCGCGCTGGTTGTGGTGTATAATCGCGTGAATTATTCGTAACTGCGTACAAACAACTTCACAGACAGACATACAGACAGACAGACCGACAGACGTATTAAATTCCTAATTTATATATTTTATTTATTACTCGCTTACTTATTGACTAACTCGTTGACGCTCTACTAACTGATTGATTGTCGATTGACTGAAAGAACCTACGCTGGAACGAACGAATGCACGAATGCACGCGTACATGGACGCAGTGTCATACGAAATCCGAACGAATGATCAAATGAACGAACGAAAGTACGGGCACATGCAGTGGTTTACTGCGAAAGCCTTATTGAAAACACAGCATCTTAACTTCATGGGTTGCGTCATATTGTTAGATGACCTTACGTCACTGTTATTCTAATTTCATGGGTTGCGCCATATTGTTAGATGACCTTACGTCACTGTTATTCTAATTTCATGGGTTGCGCCATATTGTTAGATGACCTTACGTCGCTGTTATTCTAATTTCATGGGTTGCGCCATATTGTTAGATGACCTTATGTCACTGTTATTCTAATTTCATGGGTTGCGCCATATTGTTAGATGACCTTACGTCACTGTTATTCTAATTTCATGGGTTGCGCCATATTGTTAGACGACCTTACGTCACTGTTATTCTAATTTCATGGGTTGCGCCATATTGTTAGATGACCTTACGTCACTGTTATTCTAATTTCATGGGTTGCGCCATATTGTTAGATGACCTTACGTCACTGTTATTCTAATTTCATGGGTTGCGCCATATTGTTAGATGACCTTACGTCACTGTTATTCTAATTTCATGGGTTGCGCCATATTGTTAGATGACCTTACGTCACTGTTATTCTAAGTTCATGGGTTGCGCCATATTGTTAGATGACCTTACTTCACTGTTATTCTAATTTCATGGGTTGCGCTATATTGTTAGATGACCTTACGTCACTGTTATTCTAATTTCATGGGTTGAGCCATATTGTTAGATGACCTTACGTCACTGTTATTCTAATTTCATGGGTTGCGCCATATTGTTAGATGACCTTACGTCACTGTTATTCTAATTTCATGGGTTGCGCCATATTGTTAGATGACCTTACGTCACTGTTATTCTAAGTTGGCAATATTCGTTCACAAAATATAAACCTATTTGTAAACACCTAGTCGTATTCTTGCCAATAAGGCGTGGCGTCTAAACACAACGTATGCAACATATGTGGTCTTTGTTTATTAAACTTATCTCGTTCCGTCTTAGCAGCAGCTCGCTTGATTGAGAGTTTGCATTGGCTCTGTATGTAGCAGGTCTTTAATGCAATGGAAGTCTAGCTTCAAGAATTTCTTAGAACCGCCAGGGGCTTATTCGGCGCGCTGGTGAACATGTCAGCCCCAGGATAATTGTATTTGTGAGGCCACGGTTGGTCATTGTTCACGGAAGCATCCCTATATCAACCCTGATACAAGTGCTGCCACCGTCTTATCCTGGGCGACAATGCATGAACCCAACACGTTTACTTGTGGTACTATGGAGACGACAACGCCAAACCTGCGCGCCGTGTTATTGTTGAAATTGTGAAAACTGTGCATTCCAATTTAACACCTGCGACATCAGCAATGCAAGTAGTCAGATAACGCCGTTTGCTTGTTTTATATGACGATACGTTGTCCACGACTATACGTTGCATCATCGCAGTGGCTGGAATACCTCACGTTCCGCTGATATGATTATTCGCCACAGCACTTTATTCTGTATCTAAACACACAGTTGTATCAGCCTCACTGCGTTCGCGTAATCTCGTCCTAGCGAGATTCACAGACGAGACGTACCGTCACCGTATTAGCTTCCGTATGATTCACGTGCGTGTTTTGATGTAGTTGTATACCCTGGCTGTATCCTGGATGCGATTTGACGTCTCATCAAATATCCCGTCCAACTACACCAGCTATCCAACTATTCTATGTTAGAGATGTGCAACTTCCAACAAGACGGATATTGATATTGCCGTGAATGGCACCGATGTATTGGGTGCAGTTCGACTTAACGGGAGATTAACCAGAAGCCCAGTGAGGTTGGCGGGACACTTGATGCGGGCTGTCGAAGGCGGACTACCAAAGAAAGCTGAGGCGGAAAAAAGAGGAGGACAACAAGTGGAGGAAGAAGGCTACCGATAGGGAGGACTGGAAAGGGATAACAGCTGGGGTGGTGCAGCAGTACATGAACTAGCCTCACCCCTTTATAACGGGAGCAACAACGAAGAACACATGAACTAGCCTCACCCCTTTATAAAGGGAGCAACAACGAAGAACACATGAACTAGCCTCACCCTTTATAAAGGGAGCAACAACGAAGAACACATGAACTAGCCTCACCCTTTATAAAGGGAGCAACAACGAAGAACACATGAACTAGCCTCACCCCTTTATAAAGGGAGCAACAACGAAGAACACATGAACTAGCCTCACCCTTTATAAAGGGAGCAACAACGAAGAACACATGAACTAGCCTCACCCCTTTATAAAGGGAGCAACAACGAAGAACACATGAACTAGCCTCACCCCTTTATAAAGGGAGCAACAACGAAGAACACATGAACTAGCCTCACCCCTTTATAAAGGGAGCAACAACGAAGAACACATGAACTAGCCTCACCCCTTTATAAAGGGAGCAACAACGAAGAACACATGAACTAGCCTCACCCTTTATAAAGGGAGCAACAACGAAGAACACATGAACTAGCCTCACCCCTTTATAAAGGGAGCAACAACGAAGAACACATGAACTAGCCTCACCCTTTATAAAGGGAGCAACAACGAAGAACACATGAACTAGCCTCACCCCTTTATAAAGGGAGCAACAACGAAGAACACATGAACTAGCCTCACCCCTTTATAAAGGGAGCAACAACGAAGAACACATGAACTAGCCTCACCCCTTTATAAAGGGAGCAACAACGAAGAACACATGAACTAGCCTCACCCCTTTATAAAGGGAGCAACAACGAAGAACACATGAACTAGCCTCACCCCTTTATAAAGGGAGCAACAACGAAGAACACATGAACTAGCCTCACCCCTTTATAAAGGGAGCAACAACGAAGAACACATGAACTAGCCTCACCCCTTTATAAAGGGAGCAACAACGAAGAACACATGAACTAGCCTCACCCCTTTATAAAGGGAGCAACAACGAAGAACACATGAACTAGCCTCACCCCTTTATAAAGGGAGCAACAACGAAGAACACATGAACTAGCCTCACCCCTTTATAAAGGGAGCAACAACGAAGAACACATGAACTAGCCTCACCCCTTTATAAAGGGAGCAACAACGAAGAACACATGAACTAGCCTCACCCCTTTATAAAGGGAGCAACAACGAAGAACACATGAACTAGCCTCACCCCTTTATAACGGGAGCAACAACGAAGAACACATGAACTAGCCTCACCCCTTTATAAAGGGAGCAACAACGAAGAACACATGAACTAGCCTCACCCCTTTATAACGGGAGCAACAACGAAGAACACATGAACTAGCCTCACCCCTTTATAAAGGGAGCAACAACGAAGAACACATGAACTAGCCTCACCCCTTTATAAAGGGAGCAACAACGAAGAACACATGAACTAGCCTCACCCTTTATAAAGGGAGCAACAACGAAGAACACATGAACTAGCCTCACCCCTTTATAAAGGGAGCAACAACGAAGAACACATGAACTAGCCTCACCCCTTTATAAAGGGAGCAACAACGAAGAACACATGAACTAGCCTCACCCCTTTATAAAGGGAGCAACAACGAAGAACACATGAACTAGCCTCACCCCTTTATAACGGGAGCAACAACGAAGAACACATGAACTAGCCTCACCCCTTTATAACGGGAGCAACAACGAAGAACACATGAGCGCATCAAGCACGGAGTAAACAGAACATATCGAAAGCAAACATCTAATCCGAAACTGTAACTGATGGACTTGCATGATTCCATCGGCGGGGCCTGACAGTGTGTGTCCAAACGAAACCTGGGTACCTATGTAATGTCCACCAGTGCTCGAGTTTATTGAAGCGCACTTCATCAGTGGTAACCACATTTTGATGGAACGATTGCAATTGATAATAATGATAAATAAAAATAATAAAATTGCAGTTAAGTAAATCCAAATTTGGTTAAAAACCACTGGACGCATTTCACATTAAACTTGAATTGTTTTCCGGCGACGACGGCCTCACAAGTATAATAAACATCCAGCGGACACATGGCCTAAGGCAGCCAGGCCTGGAGACAGTGCGACACGGCTATCGTTTCATCGATCCTCTCGTGTATCGTTACAAAGTAGTGTCTTGAAACCGGGCCGCTCCGTCCAGGAACCGGCGTCAGTTCGCCGCTGATTGCTGCCGCTGCACGCGCTGGTTGTGATTAAGTCCGCCGCACAGAAAGACGCCATGAGTCGAAGCAGCGACGACAGACGGGGCCTGGCGAAAGTCGTTGATACGGGGCAGCCTAGACTGTGATTATGACGTTTAATCGAATATTGCACACGTAGGCAATTTGCTGTATCCAGTACAGGGGAGCAGTTGTGATTTCATAATCGAACGGGCGTTCGATCACGACGGAACTGTTTTGTTGGCTTTGCGTCTTACGTCGATGTTTCGTACCCCAAAAACCCCGCGTAGTTCAATCATTTACCATTTACCTGTATACTATAATTAACGGGTTGTGTTATATTTGTGTATGCGGTTAGACTCTATGGCGGCTGAACATGAATAGTATGTGACAGATACAGCATGAAAGACGAGGACAGTGTCACGGATATCCACATGTCGATGTGATTCAAAGTTTCATGTTTGGTGAGGAGGGTCTGTGATTAAAAGACATCGATTTCGTGCAGTGTTGTACATTGGTGTTTTGAGATCATCACTATGTGTGTACGATTATGTCCAAACACTTTTTCACCACCGGTCGTACAATATAAGTCCTCACACGGACGGAAGCTCAGATGATACGTTTGTAGTTGTCTCTTAGTAGTGTTTTCCTAGTCCGACAGGGCGAGAGCGACGCGATGAACGCGGACAAGCAAATGTTACGGTAGTTCTGTTCTAACAAAACTACCGTATAATTTACCTTTAAAAGGGCATTTTGGCCAAAAACCGTTCTTACGCCTACACACAAACAGCGCAAAGTCGAATCTACGCAAGAGGGAGAGTAAGCATGAATCTACGCAAGAGGGAGAGTAAGCATGAATCGGTGCAATGACGTAATTTTAAGAGCTTTTCAGCGCACGCAGTAAGGCGAAAACTTTTGGTTATGCCCAAAAGCGTGAGTCGGCATATCTGGGTATTTTGCCGTAAGTGTTTGAGCCAGCCCAAAAGACCATTGCTATTCCTCATGATAGACGCGTTTTGAGGTAGTCAGTTGACATCGATCCGCAAGCACTACTGGTCGGTGTCATACGGGATTAAATTCCCTGTATGAGAATAAACCCACCCCCACAACATGTGGCAGAACTTCTGCCCCAGTGGTAAATCTTCTGCCATGTTATGAGACAAAACACCCGAACATTAATTTATTAGAATATGCACTTATCTGTCATTACTTAATGTCATTGATATGTAAAATGAAGCATAGCCACTAGGAGAAACTGTAAATTAAATTAACTAATGCACGACGATCAGCATGCTCCTGCCACAATTCCAATAGCCGTTACATTACATATTTCATTATGATATTGGCTTAAATATGATACACTATAAGACTGCTGTAGGCTTTGTTCATGTCGAGCTCTATGCTTGTGAGACATGGAGATGCTATTGTAACATCTCATCTCATACACGAACCACATCCATGTAGTCCACTAAGAACTAATAACCTTTAATGTTCTTCATCTTGTGTAATTATAGTCTCGGTTACGCCTGTTGGTGTCTGCTTGCAATCACCCGAACCGCTTCGAGTCCAACGTCTGTCCAATGCCTGATGTTGTCAAAATTCACTTCTGTGCTTGTATGTACCAGACTCTCTGGTCTTCTTTATCAATGGCCTTACCTGCCCAGCTTTCTTCTGTTAATGCAACATAGCAGACCTTTTTTTATCTGCATATCGGATTATATTATACTCATGACTGTCGCAGTTGTTAGCGGCAAGTTCGCGAGAGGGGAGATCTACCAAAAGAGGGGACTATTTCTCACGTGGCATCGTTTCCCAGGGGAATCTGTCACACGTTGTTTTCTCCGAAAACATTTCATGCGACACCGGCGACACACAAACACACACACGCACACACGCACGCACACACGCACGCACACACGCACACACGCACACACGCACACACTGTGGGACTTCTGTGATTTGCACGGGCGACTCGCGTGGTTTCGTTTTACATAAAATATTTCCAGTCGACATTCCGTGGTGTAGCCTGACGTTGTAATTAGAAATATCACTCAAGCGGCATGCCGGCCAGGACGTGACTGGCCAACTGCTACCGTCCTGTCCAGCTACACAGATACCCGCTCGTCAAACAGGAATAGCGCAGCACGCCGCCAATCTATTTATTTTAGCACCAGCAATTCCCGTCTCGGTTACCCGGTTGTTTTCTGGTCGTCCTTTGGGGCCGCTGTAAGTGTTTTTATGTGTAATTGTTTAGTTAGAACGAGAACCTGCCCATGTGCACTGTCCAAACTAATATATTTAAATTTCGCGCACGCCAAACGATAATGACATCAAAGACAACAATAAGGACATCAAAGGTACTGTCTGAAAAAACAAAAAGAAATGATTCCGTCCAAGCTAATAGGGAATACAAGTCTCGTCAGCCGCCATGTTGGTTTTACGCAAATTTGCTCAATAATGCTCACTTACCCAACAACACGCTGTCCGCTATCGCATTTCACACGTAAACACGTGTTTAATTAAAACAGAACAAACAATAATACCTTTACTTATTAAAACAATTAGCAGTAAAATGAGATAATACTAATACCAAGCAAGTTTATTTTATAATGACATCGGTAGGGGAGACCGGGGCTAGTTGTTGACATTTTCAGTTAAAGTCAAAAAGTATGTTTGATGCATTATTTCTGTTAACGTATACATTACATTTTTTAATCTTGTTAATGAAATGTACCATGCTACTGATATTCCATATTGTAGTTAGGTAGATATGTGAAGTTTCCCAGGCGCGGTCGACTGTAACAACTAGCCCCGTAAGCGGGACGACTTGTTACATCATAGGGGGCATGTTGTTACATCATAGGGGGCGCTTGTTACAGCAAAAAACACGTGGATCACAAAGCAAGTGTCACTCGTACATGTTACTGTTATTATATGAATTGGATTATACACATGTATGCATAACAATGTAGGTGTTCACAACTTCATATATTAAATTTTTATTTTTATTTACCAAAAGGGACTCATTATCCGCATTTTTACATAACACATTTGTGAATACAATATAAATTATTGAATGGAGTATGCAAAAGTGAATGGCAATATATATATATTTAATGCAATTCTACTTGATTGAATTATACATTCACGTACACTCACGTACACTCACGTACACGCGCTCAAACATCCACATTTCAATGAATCGTGCATGAAGCGTGGTTATAAACAAGTGCACTGGGCCTCACACGTGAAGAGATGTGGTTAAATAAATGTTGTTCTTTCAGTCATTGTCAGCACACAACTCACTGGCTGAGCCATCGGTATGAGTCGCCCGAGCGTTGTAACAGTTGTAACAACTTGCCCCAATACAATTGTAACAACTTGCCCAACACACAATTTTTGCAGCTGAGCGCACGTGGACGATAAGAAATCCTGAATTTCAATGTAGCTTCTACTTTGCACAACCCCTCATACTACATAGTTTATACATGTTTCAAGTTTCATTCACGAAACCTAAAAATTTGCTGCGTGAAATAAAATTATGTGGACAAACAACCAAGTTTTAGGTGTAACAATTTTTTTTTTTAGTCCACATCTCTTTAATTTCGTCTTCTTAACTCACGATTTTGGGACAGTGTGTCAGCTGGTGACTACTGTCGATCGTTTCTCCATATGTCTGCTACTACAGGTGAGTGAGGCAAGTGAAGCAAGGTGGATTGAACGAAATTGTCCGAGCTTCGAAACGGTAGCTAGTGCATTCAGGGTTCTCTCGATTGAGAGTCCGACTCTATATTCTTGTAGCACATTTATTGTGATGTTTTTTTTAAATTGACACACGTCTGAAAACAGAACCCCGTCTATTTTGTGAGACGTCGGTGCGTATTTCGCGCGACTTGCCGAATAAATCGCGCTTCTACTGTCAGTTTATTTAGCGGCTGACGCTACCAGCGATTGCACGAGTATTATGCTATAAAGAGAGTCTTTTTGGCTTCGCAAAAACACGCGCAGCGTCTCGCGCGAGATAAAGGTTAGTTCCTACAAAAACACATTCATGCTATTTTTTTATCAGACAAAAGTCTGAAAACAGAAACCCGTCCGTGACGTGAGACGTTGGTGAATAAGTCGTGTGCCTTGTTGAGTAAATCCCCCTTTAAATGTCAGTGTGAGTTCAGTACCTATTTAGCACCTTACGCGTCTAGCAATTACTCGGGTCGTGTGTCTTTTAATAAGTAGCTTCGCGGAAACACGCCGAGCGTCGGGCGAGTCTGGTTTTATGGAAATTATGCAACTTGCTGTAGCGAGTCGTTGACCCGGATGAGAGGCGTCCATCCAGTATCGCAGTGTTATTGTCAGCAAAATCAACACGAGACATGCTCCCGGGGGGGGGGGGGCGGGGGCACACAATGCATTGCCAGTATACCACCCTTGAGACATATTCCTTGTTGTATGGGTGTTTTTTTTTTAGTCCAACTCACGTCCACGCACGCAACGCATTTAGGGTATCAAATCACATACCACAGTTATTGGATAATTAACGGTATATATTTTGACATCTAAGTACGCGTTTTTATGATGAAGGGTAGAAACTGACAGATCCCTTTAAAATATGAATGAAATGTGTTCGTGAATTAATTTTATATCATGGAACAATACATGTTTTTATACGTTAATGGGTGTATATTGCAATAAAGTCAGCTTGAAAATTATATATTTTGACAGAAGTCTAAACCGTGTTTGTGGGTAAAAAAAATATATAAGAATGATATGCTGGCATTGCCTCCGCCCCCGGGGGAATGCTGCCCGTCAGATATCGCGAAAAACAAGATAATGGTTGCATACCAATGGGATCGTGTGATAAGCCAACTTGACTCAAACCAACCAGAAATGTAAGTGATTGTGTTCGACCTAAAATTGTAGTCCTCAAATGTGTCCAAATTCAGGGAGCACACTTCCCGGGAAAGGTTTTTAAATTTCAGTTTTAACAGGTCCGAGACCCAGCAACATGACAGATAAAAGTTACCTGACTAAACAACAAGTATGATACACTGTATACTACACGCACGCACGCACGCACGCACATTCACGCGCGCGCACACACACACGAACACGCTCACGCGCACGCACGCACGCACGCACGCACGCACGCACGCACGCACGCACGCACGCACGCACGCACGCACGCACGCACGCACGCACGCACGCACGCACGCACGCACGCACGCACACACACACACACATTTCTCCCTATTAGTTGTTACTCCCAATTTATTTAATCAACAATACACCCAGCGTACACACACACACGCGCGCGCGCGCACACACACACGGACATGCACACGCACACGCACACGCACATACACACGAGGGGGTTAAATGTTTTAAAACATGTGAGCATGTAGTCCTAATAATATGATCTGACAATGATGACTGTCATTAGATGAACAATGTCATTAGATTAAGACGAGACTGTACTGGAACTCTTTTTTTTACTACAAAAACTTTTTTTAGCTGGTGTAATTCTATTTGTAAAATATTACGTAAGTCTTTGTTTTTGTCCTTGTGGTAACTGCAGAACATTCCTTGACGTTCACCATGGTTCCTGTGCAGCCTCTTGATGGACACCTGTAATGTAATGCGTGGTTCCAAGTCAGGCATAGAGACTAGAATCCGAAATGGCAACGCCGGTCATTTCCTTGATGTAGACGGTGATGTGTGTCACCACATACACAATTCTTCCAAGAAGATAAGTGCGCCACTTGACAACTTCACCGAAGCACTTTTCACCAACTTGGCCAACCATTTTAAATGGTCAACATATTTGAGGCAGCATCTTGAAGAAGTGTGCCAACTGCTTTCAGTGAAATTTACCATGCCAGAGAGGGTTTTGACCCATAGGTGGTTGTCATGCTATGCAATTGCAGAATGATGGAAGCATTCATAGTTTCTTTTATTCGAATCTGTCAGCGAAAGACAAGCCTATCTACTTGGCAAATGTGGTTGCACGGTAAATGAGCCCAGAAGCAAGGACAAGGATTCGTGAGATCCTGCAACTTGTGTTTCATAAGAAGATGACAGATGATGGCAATAGCAGGAAGGAAAAAATAATTCGCCGTGTCCTCTATGTGAAGAAGAAAACACTTCTCATAGCACATGTCTACTGTGCCGTGTTGTCTCTTCTGAAACAGTTCGTTTGCACCTTCGAGTGCACGGAACCAGTGATCCACAAGCTTCAAGATCATCAATTCAGCTTCTTTGGGGATTTATTTTTGGCTTGCTGTGTGTACATCGTGAGAAAATCGCCTAAGAAGCTGAAGAAACTGGACATTACGCTAACAACTTTCTTCCTCAGAAGGATATGTTCTGTGGCAATATTGTAGCAAAGATTGTGGAGAGATGCCATAGAGAGGACGAGCTGGTGAATGAGTTTCGAGACAAAGTGACGTCAACCTACATTTCTTGTGAGAATACATGCAGAAAAAAACTGCCACTTGCAAACAATGTTCTTCAAGCTGCATTTGTCCTTGACCCTGAAGCTAGAGGCCACAGGGCTGTTTTTGAAGCAGCTACCGAAATTAGTGACCAATGTCTTAAGTGATGTGGAGACAGACCCGTTCTTGCAAGAGGTACACAGGTACAATATTGACACTTTTCCACCATCTAGTGCTGCAGATGGAACTCTTTTGAGGATAGGTCACTGGTGGACGAAAGTTTCTAAGACAGAAAAATATCCACCCTTATGCAAGATTTCCTTTGCCATGTTGTCGTGTTTCCATGGCCCTCAGGTGAAAGGAAGTTTCAACACAATGGGTGATGTCATCGATCCCAAGTCCTGCAGAATGAATTGGATTGGGGACTGAACAGAAAACTGCCATCAAGAAGTTCACTAGGACAGATTATCTACATGAGAAAGTTGACACTACACTGTGCAGAAATCTGAGATGTTCTGCTGCCAGGTACAAGTCCACCTGAGAGACAGGATGAGATGATGACAAGATGAAAGAACAAGAGATGATGACAAGATGAAAGAACAGAAGGAGGCAAAAGAAAAGACTAAAGTTACAGAAAGAAAAGCTTCAGAGCAAGAAGATATTAAATATGATTCTACAGGAAGCTGACAAAAGGCCAAACTGCTCAATGCAAAGAACTTGAAAAAAGACAGAAATTATCTGCAATGGCTGCAGAAATGAAAATGAAGAAGAAGAAGAAGAAGAAGAAGGGGACTAAAATAGAGTCACATGCAATTGCATCGGCATGTATAACAGTAATGTAGACCAATACATGTATATGTAACCTGAGGGTTGTAGACCTGTACATGTGTATGTAACCGGAGAGTTGTAGACCTGTACATGTGTATGTAACCTGAGAGTTGTGGACCTGTACATGTATATGTGACCTGAGAGTTGTAGACCTGTACATGTATATATAACCTGAGAGTTGTGGACCTGTACATGTCTATGTAACCTGAGAGTTGTAGACCTGTACATGTATATGTAACCTGAGAGTTGTAGACCTGTACATGTCTATGTGACCTGAGAGTTGTAGACCTGTACATGTGTATGTAACCTGAGAGTTGTAGACCTGTACATGTGTATGTAACCTGAGAGTTGTAGACCTGTACATGTCTATGTGACCTGAGAGTTGTAGACCTGTACATGTGTATGTAACCTGAGAGTTGTAGACCTGTACATGTATATGTGACCTGAGAGTTGTAGACCTGTACATGTATATGTAACCTGAGAGTTGTAGACCTGTACATGTCTATGTGACCTGAGAGTTGTAGACCTGTACATGTGTATGTAACCTGAGAGTTGTAGACCTGTACATGTATATGTAACCTGAGAGTTGTAGACCTGTACATGTGTATGTAACCTGAGAGTTGTGGACCTGTACATGTATATGTAACCTGAGAGTTGTAGACCTGTACATGTATATGTAACCTGAGAGTTGTAGACCTGTACATGTGTATGTAACCTGAGAGTTGTGGACCTGTACATGTATATGTAACCTGAGAGTTGTAGACCTGTACATGTATATGTAACCTGAAAGTTGTGGCCTGTACATGTATATGTAACCTGAGAGTTGTAGACCTGTACATGTATATGTAACCTGAGAGTTGTAGACCTGTACATGTGTATGTAACCTGAGAGTTGTAGACCTGTACATGTCTATGTGACCTGAGAGTTGTAGACCTGTACATGTATATGTGACCTGAGAGTTGTGGACCTGTACATGTATATGTAACCTGAGAGTTGTAGACCTGTACATGTATATGTGACCTGAGAGTAATTTTGAGTAAACAGTGATAAGTATTTTAGTTTTTTTCCTGCTGGTTGACAGTTAGGAATTACCGGTGAGTGTGTGTCATTAAACTTTTAAATACACGTGCATGTCTTGTTACTGCATGTGTAGATTTTGCAAAAGCATAAAACATTAATATGTTGGGTTTTTGAAAGAATCAAAATGACTTAGGGGCATCAGCCCTGACCTGGTTAGACCCGCGGCAAATTTTCAGTGTTTGTTTTACAAACTGCATTCTCGTCCCTGCATTTAGACATCACTCTGTGTTTCATCTGAAACCATGGCGTTAGCGAATGACAGAAGGACCCCGTTGAGCGAATGCAAGGTAGAACGAGTAGGTGATGATATAGTGACTTTCGGAAAGTATCGGTGGTTGAAATTCTAGGTCTGACATCAAAGGGCCGAGGGCCTTGGCCTGACACGCTCGGTTTTAGCCTAGGCGTGGTTCACTGGGCCAGTTCCTCGCCCCCTCAATCATCCCTCCCTTCAGCATCGCAGTCACTCAGCCACTCGTCCGGTCGATCAGTCACTCAGTGATTTGTCCGTTCACCCAAGGACGCGTTCGTTGATTATACAGTACGTTCCGGGTAGGCCTAAAGTTGTCGGTATAGAAACCCCGAAGCACACAGGCGGGGCAGAACATTATTTAACTTTCGGCTCAAGGCTCAACATACTGGCTTTCCAAAATGGCAAACACTTTGCGGATCAATGACGATGACTTCCATCTTCTCGTGACATCATAGAGTTACAAATGACAAAGTCACGAAATTTCACCAATATATATATATATAAATATATATATATATATATATATATATATATATATATATATATATATATATATATATATATATATATATATATATATATATATATATATATATATATATATATATATATATATATATGTGGTAGCTGACCTTTCGAGATAAGATGACACCACATTCGAGATAAGATGACACCACATTCGAGATAAGATGACACCACACTTCGGGCCAGAGCAATTAAGCGGATGGTTATTCACCAAAGGGGCGCATTTAATACAGCGGAATGTGGATTGGTTCCGTACCATCCAATATATTTGATTCTACTAAGAGGCCGATTCTGTTACCACCGATTCTGTTAACCGGGGTCACGTGTACTTCCAAAAGCCAGCACACCGATAATTATATTGAATCACTGTTGACGAAATCCAATAAACTATCTCATCAGTTCGATCGTCGTGTCGTTTGCTTTTCGAAGAAAACTTACTAATTCCATTATGGTTTTCTTGGAACTATATTATATATTATAGCGTTGCATTACATCCGAACTGTGCATACTCTTGTCTATGCAGCGTATCATCGAAGCATTATTTAACGACATTATATAATAGTAGTGTTTCTTGGCTATGTACGTTTGGATGCCCATCCTATGCGCCGTGCGTGCACATCCAATGTGCCATTGTCACAAGCCGCACGCGACGACGGACGTCCTTGTCCCATAACAACAGGGAAGGCCAATGTTGTTAACGTACGCGACACTGACACCACTTAGCTACGGCCAGACGAAGCGAAATATGTTAGTGATGACCTCAAGTAATCGCTACTGCAAGAAACCACCGGTGTCATTCACCGACAGACGTCCTCGGGTGTTAATTACATCGACCTGTGGGAAACTTCGGCAATTTCGTCATCGCGATGTGACATTTCGGCCGTTATCCTTGTGAACTGTATTCGGAAAATAAGCGTTGTTTTTTAATTGACGAAAACAATCATCTTTATACGACGCTGAATGAAACAGTTGCTAACCGCTCCCCTCCGTTTTCCCTCCCCTGCCCCCTCCCCTCCCCCCCCCCCATGAAAACACTTTTGTTTTGAGATCACACCTCAGTTCAAGCAAATTCAACGCTCGTCGTGTTTGGTTGGGACACGTGGTTGACGCGAAGTGAACGACACGAACAGGATAATGACTATTTATCTCGTCCACTTATCCTCGTTGCCCTAGCGGCCAGACCACAGTTCATTCCCCCGTCGTTGGCATGTCAAAGATATGCGTGATTGTAGAAAACACGAGAAATACTGCAGGGAATGGTCGGTGGTAACGAAGAGAGGGCGACAAGCCCAGATAACATCAAGACTTGGATGGGAAATTGAAGTATGAAGATTTGACAAGACCTGCCCAAGAGTGGCGATCCATGGTAGCTGACCTTTCGAGATAAGATGACACCACATTGCAAAGAGCAAGACAGTGTAACGGGCTCTTAGACTAACTTTGTGACTTGTATGATTATTGATCGTCGTGGACACTGTCCAGCTAGGGGAAGTCTATCTCTCCAGGTCATGTTTCAAGGGACTCATTAAGACAACGGGAATATATATTCAAGTTCCTAGGCCGGACATTAAGTGACCGCGCCTAATCCCAGTCCATGAATATTATAAATATTATCGCCCAGATGAGACAGACGATCATGACCTCAGAGGTCGAGAACTGGATACATGTAATTTATCCAGTGTTGTTTAATGTTAATGTATTATATTGAACAACAAAAGGCATGGTATAAATTCAGGCGAATCAGTTAAAGGTGCTTAATCAAATCGATTTTTTGTTGATCTCATTTCAAATTAATTTTGCGAAAAACCAAACCTACCTAGTATCCACTGCAACATGTTGGCTCGTTTGTGCAACTTTTGTATGTAGTTTTTGCGAAATCATCAGACAAACTATTAAATTAATTAATGCTTGTTCAAGCATTAATAGAAGTGAAAATCGAAATGCTGACAAATCATGATTTTTTCCTTGGTGAAATTTCGTAACTTTGTCATGTGATCGGCGAGAGTATGGAGGTCACGCCCATGACCAGCATTGACCCACACAGTGTTTACCATTTAGGATATCCACTATTTTAATCCTTACCAGATCTAACGACTAAAGTCAACTCTTTCGACGATTAAAAAAATGCATTTTTTATTAAATCGACTGCAGATGTTACATAAACTATTCACACAATATATTTGGACACCAATGAACCGCATATGCGAAAGGCTAAATCAGCTGAGGAAGCAGTTTTAAGAGAGCGGATTCAGACGTCGACACTCAGGCCAGGACGACGTAATGTTATTTGCTGGTTTAATAGCCAGCACAGACATAGCTGTGGTAACTTATAGTGTTCACTTTATGTGACGGAAGATGCGGATTGAATGAAGATATGTTTTGATGTACAGACGAGCTTATTGACTTATGACTTATGACATTTAACTCCAAACAGCCCTGTCTTGAGCTAACACAGGAGTCGTTTATTTTCATAGATTTCATTCTCTAGAATTAGTGCACAGCAGATATTTTCCATTTCCCTGTGTGGGGTCCTTTACTTCCCCGGCATAGGCACCAGATATAAGGGAACAACGATTTTTACTGTCTCTTCCGAAAGACACAAGCAAAGTGGAGGAGGTGGTTTTGATCACCGGTCCCCTCGCCCGAAAGTCCTACGCTCTACCACTCGACCACCGCGACCCTAGCTGATTGTGACTGTGTCGTAATACATTCTAACGGAGTTAAAACGGACTAGGAATATATCTGAGAATTATATGTAAATAAAAAAAACCATTGCAACGCCTTTAACATTTATACCATGATGATGATGAGAAAAATTAACCGATCAGAATATCCATAAATTCATGATATCCACCGTCCCTGTGTTGCCATTCATGATATCCACCGTCCCTGTGTTGCCATTCATGATATCCACCGTCCCTGTGTTGCCATTCATGATATCCACCGTCCATGTGTTGTCATTCATGATATCCACCGTCCCTGTGTTGCCAAAGTGCTGAACAAGTTTTGTGGATATCGCATGTGTCTAGCACTTGTAATCCTGGCGTAAACATTCTTTATGTCGAAGGTACTGTAAACACGTCCGTTTAACTTCACATGGAGATAGAGAAGTTCAGATTGCACCCCAACAGCGAGCTCCGTGCCTGGTTATAGCTATGATATGATAGCATTCTGTTGTTTTATGACGCTAAGCTGCTTCAACAAAAACAGTGGAAACAATGTTGTTCTTGTTAAGTCTAAGCAGTCTGAGTCCAGGACACTGGACAGTGAAACACCTTGCATAAACAAACGATCCCAGAACTAAACAGCATATGTTAGTAATACTATGTCATAAATCCACTTCTTCTCTCACTCACTCATTCGCTCACTCATTCGCTCACTCACTCACTCACTCACTCACTCACTCACTCACTCACTCACTCGCTCGCTCGCTCGCTCGCTCGCTCGCTCGCTCGCTCACTCACTCACTCACTCATTCATTAACTTTCCCAATCACTCACTCACTCACTCACTCACTCACTCACTAACTAACTAACTAACTATCTCTCTCTCTCTCTCTCTCTCTCTCTCTCTCTCCCTCTCACTCACTCACTCACTCACTCACTCACTCACTCACACACTCACTCACTCTCTATCTCCCTCACTCCCTCCCTCCCTCCCTCCCTCCCTCCCTCACTCACTCACTCACTCACTCACTCACACTCTCTCTCTCTCACTCACTCACTCACTCACTCACTCACTCACTCACTCACTTACTCAATCTCTCTCTCCCTCCCTCACTCACTCACTCACTCACTCACTCACTCACTCACTCACTCACTCACTTTCCCACTAACTCACTCACTCACTCACTCACTCACTCACTCAGTCAGTCAGTCAGTCAGTCAGTCACTCACTCACTCACTCACTCACCCTCCCTCCACTCTCTCATCCACTCACGCCCGTTTAACTTCATCTGAAAATAGCAAAGAGTGCATCCGAACAGCGAGTTGCACGTCGGCTTGATAAACGACCATCTGTCGATCAGAGGTGAAACGTTTCTGAAGCCATAAACCACACCTACTTCATCTCTGTCTGACCTGGTTTGCATCACGACAGGTCGAACGGATATGCTGCGGCTATTGCAATATATCAACCGCGTCGTAAACAAACACACAAGTCGCGGAAATGCCACAGAAACATAACTTCCTGTTTGTAAAATCATATAGCTACTTAGTTAAACATACATATAATTTACAGTGCTATCTGTTAACGAGTTACAAGTCTGACGGCCACAAGAACGTAATATCTGAAAGAGTAATCATATTTTAGTAGTCCTGTGCTGACGCCGTCGTAATGTCGTAGGGAGACAAACGAAGCGAGGAAGGTGTCCGTCGATTACCGCCAGGTGTTAATCACATTCACTATACAAGGTCAGCTCCCAGGGTTGTCAGTATAAACAGGTAGTCGGCACGCAGGGCTCACGTGCACGCATTCAACTTACCTTGTTAACCTTGCACACCCTCCTTGGCTCCCTTGTGTACTCACTCGTCAGTTGACAACTTTAATAGTGTATACCGATCATGAGATTGCGTAAAACCTTTTGGTTTTGACGCGAATCTGATCTCGTTCCAAGGAATTTGGCGCAGTAGAAGTCTTTGTAGATTAAACGTAAGCTTTCTCTAACAACACTACGGGTTACGGGATTGGTGATGATGATGATGATGATGATTTCTCTAGCAACGTGTTGCGATTTGGTGTGGTCTGACGTCACGACTTTGTGACGTCATAACCGTGAATCTAGATGCAATCGGCAATCAATCCGCACCGCCTAGTGACGCCACATCGGCGTCCAATGTAGTTTCTACAAAGTTATGCGCAGACTTGTACAGTACCCGATCCGGTGACATCACTAGTAAGGTGACCTGCTCCGTTTATGTGCCAACGTTTACGAGCGATTCGTTGTTGCTTGACGTCACGTCGCGCCATCCTTCTGGTTTGGTTTCCGTGCCGTTGTCACGACGCTGTCAGAGGCAGGATATCGTCCAAAAGCCAAGTGGCCGTATACATCAACCCCTATCGCCAGACGAACGATCAACGTGCTATAACCACTTGTCCGAGGGGATTGCGCGAATCATAAAATAGCTATTGCAGCGATTGCAGCAAAGCATACGCGTGGACCAATAACGCTTTCACTCGCCGCACGGAACGCGATGTCTCGGTTGCGTAACGGGTAAACACCGCACACACTGGCATTTGAAAGCCGTAATGTCTCGCTGTGGTCACGGATGCTGGCGCGCACGTGAACCCGCCACACTAAGTAATAAGTAAAAACAAATTGCGCAAACACTGATTCTGTCTGTCCGCAGAAATGAAGAACGAGCTCGCTATATTGCCATAACGGATTTTCACCGAGGCGATTTATTGCTCGACAGATTCGTGGCAATTTTCTGCGGGTGTCCATAATGGGCATTTCGTGACATGGTGTCAGGACGGAATAATCTGTTTGGCGTTTCCCAGCTAAGAATAAAATGGAAAAATAAATACGTGTGTCTAAATTGTCACTAAGATGTTATGATGTATTCAGAATATGGAGTCGAGTTAGAGTTAAGACGTACAATGTCTTGTTAGAGTTAATACGTACGGAGTCTTGTTATAGTTAAGGCGTACCACAGACCAAGGGCCAATATAAAATAAAAATATATTCTACTATTCTACAACCAACACAAGTATTCATGGATCTAAATTCACGCGATCTTCAACATGTTGAACATGCAACGAGTATTGCATCACGTGCGTGACGCGGTTGTTTCTGGTAATACGTTTGACTTTCCCTTAAACAATCTCGAGCGTATTGATAGCATATTGGCCTGCGGCATTTGATAGACATTGCTATCATGACTGTCACGTACGGACTACCAAGTTATCCGGGCATTTTGCTAGATCAAGATTTTACCATTAGGCATGACGTCACATTGACGTCACATCACATGACGTCACGCAATTCTCCCACGCTATCTCTTTTCACTTTCGACGTCCAAATCTACGATCACCCGATATAAGACGTAACACCTTTTTGTGACTGAGTTGATGAAATATTATTTATTTTTTTATCCGATATTATATCATTCATCAGACTGTTTTTTTCCGCATAAAGGTTCGTTCCCTAATACTTGTTTATTTCATGGTGAGTCTCGTTGTTTTATGTACTATTTAATGTTGTTGTTGTTGTTGTTGTTATTATTGTTGTTCGTGTTGTTGTTTGTGGTCGTGTTGTTGGCGTTTGTCTCTGAATTTGTTCTTATTTTCATCGCACCTGCTTCGACTCTTCTACTTCGTTATGACAATTGCGTGACTGTCAGGACATTACTTTTTGGTGGCATCAACCATTTCCTGGACCATTTACTGAACCACCTCGGTGTTGCTTACTCTAGAAATACCTTTACGACTAACTATATTGCTTTCTCGAGGTGACGAGTCGTGACGTGCCATTTATGTATATAGCACTGTAAGTGATGGACACAGCTGTCGGTCTTGGATTATATGTGATTTTATACCTTCAGAGTTCGGCTGCAAGGTCTTCCATGGCGTCCGATATAAACATACAATGAACACGGGTGTAGATAGCGAACATAATTGAACACCATCTAGTACTCTAATGGCCGATCTGCAGCTGTGGAACATTGTCAATATAATCAAGACCGGCAGATTAGACAAAATGCCATCGACATATTAATAACTTGATATTTGTTTAACCAAATGACTCACTCGTGACCATTCCTTAATTAGAATGTCTCCAGAAATAGTTACTGCAGTTCGTTTAAGGTCGGGTTGGTGGCTATAGATACTACAGCCTTCGTCTACCGACATTCATCGCTCAACAAAGGAGTCAGAGGATCTTGACACAGTTGGGTTCCTGGTAACGAAGGATGCCGCTGCGTTTGAACGTAGGCACATGTGATATTCAGGTGAAGTTTCTAGGCATGTTAATTAAGTAGAGTGGGACGCGTTACCGTAGCGGTAAAAACGCCGCACTCTCATTCGACAGAACCCGGGTTCGAATCCTCTCGCTGCGTTTCGAAACTTTGGCAATTTCGTTCACCCCACGTTGCCACAGTTCGCTCAGCTGTATAAAACAGTACCTGGTTACAGAAACATGATACGTGAACTAATAGTCTGCGCGCAATAATTGCAGCGTGGTTGAATGCTTCCCAGAGAAGTCGCGATGGTGTTGTGATGAACAGGTATGCCAGGGGGTGAAATGCATAGCCCTGTGAACAGTCCCAAGGACTGGATATCGCGCTATATAAGAACTTATCTTTTTTAGAGTAACGCGCAAGAGCTCACCTTTAGTTCTTCGATGTTCCCATCGTGTTCTGGAAAGTTGTTGAGTTTGTACGGTGCAGGAAAGGTATCGCCCGCCGCCCAGAGACGCAGCGGTGAAAAGTGCGTGTTAGCGGCACCCACTACGCCACGGTAGTGGAACAGCGTGCATCTGGTGCACTGGAGCTATCATTCCCGCGGTCTCAGTGGGTGCTTGGCCTGGGGCCCAGCCCAGAACTGTGATAGTTGCTATACGCAGCTTTTACTCTAGGTTATGGAAGGCCGCCGTTTGATTCGTGATTCTGCTGTATGAGACACCGTTGGGTGATAAACACCCCGTAGGCTACCAACAAACAACATTGTAGAAAATGGAGATCGTAGATAATGTGTGTGTGTGTGTGTGTGTGTGTGTGTGTGTGTGTGTGTGTGTGTGTGTGTGTGTGCGTGCGTGCGTGCGTGCGTGCGTGCGTGCGTGCGTGCGTGCGTGCGTGCGTGCGTGCGTGCGTGCGTGCGTGCGTGCGTGCGTGCGTGCGTGCGTGCGTGCGTGCGTGCGTGCGTGCGTGCGTGCGTGCGTGCGTGCGTGCGTGCGTGCGTGTGTGGCCACACCGTGTGTCTAAACGAGGGAAAGAAAACGCGCGGTGCATGCATGGCACGTGCTGGAGAACATGCCACGTTGTAGGTTCAGTGCAACTCAAGTGCTTTACTCCATCAACATGTTTGCAAGAACGTGTTTGTCAGGTAATTCACTAAGCGTTAACTGTTGTTAACGTTGTCATTAGCAATTGTATTATACTTGTCGTTAGGACAGTTCCCGTAACTGTCATACATAAAGTGTTTACAGAATAACATTGGCATTGCTAATTAAATTAACGAGTGGGGCGTTAAGTAATATTCCACAATATATTGTCAGTACAGTTAACTAGGTACATTAGCATGTATATGTATGTGCGTGTATGAATTATGTAAGTATGCTGCAAATGCATGTATGTGAATGTATGTGCATGTATGTGTGTTTATGTGCATGCATGTGCATGTATGTGTATGTATGTGTGTATGTGTATGTGTGTATGTGTATGTGTATGTGTATGTGTATGTGTATGTGTATGTGTATGTATGTGCATGTGCATGTACGTGCATGTATGTGCATGTATGTGCATGCATGCGTATGCACATGTGTGTATGTGTATGTATGTGTATTTATATGTATGTATGTATGTATGTGCATGTATATGTATGTATGTATATGTATGCATGCATGTATGTATGTGTATGTATTTGTGTATGTATGTGTATGTATGTGCATGTATGTGTATGTATGTGTATGTAAGCGAAAGTCGTTCGGAAAATGACATACAATTGTACATCTAATTGCATATATGATATATGTTGTACTGTACTAATCACCTTAACTACAACTGTACTGCTATGAGTTAGCCGCCTGGCGGCGATGTAGCTTAGTTTTGTAAGGTGCTGCCACCACTCGGATAGACCACTTTTGACATTAAAGTAAAAAATAAACCGTTGCACGTGTATACAGTTTGTTCCGTGTTCTAAAGCCCAGACAGATAAATCGTAACGACGACGGTTCAACTCTATACACCGGGTGTACGTATGACGGGCTACCACAATATTCTGAGAAGCAAAGTTGGCTGCGGCGTCTTGATTTAGTTGCGAGCAAGACTGACTATAGCTTGAATTACCGACGATGCTTTGGGCTTTGCGTTCAACATCCATGCGTCCAAATTCGCAGAGATGTAAAACAGATCGGCTGTCGAGCCAGTGATGCTGCACTGCTTCGCCGAGATAGCAAGTATCTATGTATTCCGATTTGCAAATCAATAAAGCAGGTGCAGACGCGTAATTATTTGCGTGTTTGTTCCGTTAATGGTACGAAGCATCTCGAGCGATCGTATTTACCGTTGTAATTATTACAAAAAAACATACGTTTACCTCATAGCTTTGAGTAAAAAATCAAGAAACGTCGTCCAAATGCATTCACGTACAGTTACCGTAACTCACTTGGTCGCTCTCCCCGCTCTCCCCACCTCTCTCTGTCGCTCTGTCTGTCTGTCTGCCTGCCTGTCTGTGTGTCTGTCTCTGTCGCACACTCGCACGCACGCACGCACGCACGCACGCACGTACACACGCACGCACGCACTCCCCCTCTTTCCTCCTCCCTCCTTCCCTCCCCCTCTCCCTCCCTCCTCCTCCTCTCTATCTGTCTCTCTCTGTCTCTATCTCCTTTCTTCCCTCTACCCCTATCTCCTTCCACCCCTTCTCCCCCCTCTCTATATCTCTGTCTCTCTCCATGTCTCTCTCTCTCTGGTATCTCTCTCTCTCTCTCTCTCTATCTATCTATCTATCTATCTATCTCTCTCTCTCTCTCTTCCTCCCTCTGCCCCCCCTCTCTCATTCCACACCCCTCTCTCTATCTCTATCTTTCAATATTATAGTACAGTCTGTCGACAGGCCAGGTATACAAATCACCCTGTGTCACTCAAAGCGAGTCTTTGGTGTGCGTGGATTGCATGTCATGTGTGCAATTTTAGAGGGCCTGTGCGTTGGTCAAACAGTAACCAGAGATGTTTTTATTGTACCCTGAAATGATACCCTCAACATGATGGCAATGGACACTCTCAATTCAACACAGTGGCTATGAGGTCGGACGAAGCAACGTCTAAAAATAAAACCGGTCTGTGTCGAAATTAAAGGGCATTAAGTTTGGCAGTGATTTTCATCAGAAAACTATGTATGCCATTTCACGAAATAGAAACAGAAATTCTGTCAGCGCGCCTGGTTTCACAGAAACAATTATTGTCAAAGACATGTGATGGTATATTAAGAAACAATTTCCTGTAATTAAACGCATAAAAAATTAAACAGCAATGAATTATTATCGTGACGAATAACAATGCATATATGATATATCTATGACCTAGTCGACCGGAGGACGGGTCCCATGGTTGTTGTTCAGCATGTCTCCCTCGGTGTTGGTCCTGGTATAGAAAAACCTAACATACGATTGTTGTTGCTCTCTTTTTATCCCTGAAATCTGGGTGAGGCTGGCACCGATCGAGGTCGTCGATTTTTCCCCTTCTTCTCCCGTCACTGTTCCCGTTTCACTGCCGTCTCCCCTCCCCTCCCATTCCCGCCAAACCTCTCTTCACGCAGTCCTCCCACTGCCGTCTTGGTCTTCTCCTTCTCCCCTCCACTCTAAGCACATCCGCTCTCTTCGCCAACCATTCCCTTCCTTTCTTTCCACGTAACCAGCCCACTTTCCCCAGCTTCCTCCTGAAACTATCTTTCTAACCAACCTCGTTCCTTAGC
This sequence comes from Lamellibrachia columna, assembly GCA_963662155.1. NCBI lineage: Eukaryota > Metazoa > Annelida > Polychaeta > Sabellida > Siboglinidae > Lamellibrachia > Lamellibrachia columna. The sequence continues at coordinate 20,551,264 of OY759272.1, read as the reverse complement.
TCCTCTACTCTTTTCACCCCACAGTAATATAATAACAACCGTCCTCTGTGAGAATAAACACTCTCTGATACCTAATCTATGGCTACGCTGTTCCTTCACTAACGTCACCTTGTGTCATGTATAGTTTTTCAATATTTCTTAACTGGCAACATTTTCATACCCATTCAATATCTTAACAAGTTCAATTTTATCTCATCTTAACCTCCATGTCTCCAGGGTTATAATTTGCCGTGTGAGGGATTAACAAAACGAGCAGACTACTTGCACGCAGTAATGTGTATTTTATTAAAAACCGAGTGCGACAAACAACATGTAAACACACAAAGAATCATTGTACACTCGCGCGTATGCGTACGTATTTCTACGACTTGTCTTACCTTTCCTGTTTGTACGGATTGCCTAGACAAACCAATAGTAACCTTGGTTTCGGAAACAAGCCGAAACAAATTAGGCTATGTAAATCTGAGATAACGTAAGGATGAACAATGAGATATAATTCTTCCTTTCGCTACGGAAGCAGCAGGTTTACTGTATTAATTGGACCATATGGGTAACTAGACCAAATAACACATGTCCAAAACATTTACTATATCTGTATTCATATATAATTAATTCTACTTGGGTTACCATTAGCGTAGGCTAGATCGGGTTACTGGTAGACGTATCATTGCTACACTTGACCTGTGTCGTCTACTATGCTTCTATGACCAATGACCATGTAGGGAACTAGACCAAATAACGTACGCCATCGGCAATGTCCAAGAATAATCACTCATAATATTTATATTAAAGCAATAGCTACAAATGTGACCCGAGCGACAAGCAGAATGTTACATGTGTACGATGGACGTCGCAAAGTAGGAGGTCGTTTTAATGCATCGAACCAATGTGCCCATGTTTTAATGCACCGAACCAATGTGCCCATGTTTTAATGCATCGAACCAATGTGCCCATGTTTTAATGCATCGAACCGATGTGCCCATGTTTTAATGCATCGAACCGATGTGCCCATGTTTTAATGCATCGAACCAATGTGCCCATGTTTTAATGCATCGAACCAATGTGCCCATATTTTAATGCATCGAACCAATGTGCCCATGTTTTAATGCATCGAACCAATGTGCCCATGTTTTAATGCATCGAACCGATGTGCCCATGTTCGGTTACTGGTTATGTTCACGTTTTGGCTGGGCTCTTAAAGGAGCATTTAAGCCAGTTAGGCGTGTTCCGATGCTTGCATAGGAATAGTAGGCAATTCATGCAAACACATGTCAAATTAATCGCTTTGTAGAAATCGTTGACAATTTTCATGTTTGCGTTTGCATCAATGTAGCCTCAACCTTTAGTTACAAATCTATTCTGGAGAATCCACCGTATCAGTCCAAAGGGTATTGTTATTTCACATATCCCTCCTCAACCACTGCGTAACATGGAGTTGCAATGTCCTCTCGGCACACATGAAATTACTTGAAATAGCAACAATGAAGTAATTTACGAATATTTTCACACCGAGCGGTCTCATTACGCCATACACACTCCTGTTGCAGCTGAGCTATATTTGGACGTTTGTTTTCCACTGAGAGTTCTACAATTAGTCGTACGCAACACTACCTCACACGTTATACTACGCTACCGGTTTAGTTTTGATGTCACGGGAAATCCCGCGATTAATTAGGTGGGTTGTATTTCCTGTTGCATTCATCGCTGTACGAAGGAGGCGCAGTAGTAGCAGCTCATTCGTCTGTTCGTTACTGTGAAAATCTATTCGAAAATAGTCATTACGTGGACAGGAACACACTGCGACGTCACAACACAGCGACAAAGACAAATATAGAATGCCCCTGCTGTCATTGTTGTTGTGTATATAAGAAGTCGGCCCTAGTACATTAACACAACCTTAAACATGTCGTAAAACTAGCGACTCTTCCTTTTGAATGCAACCAGCTTATACATCAGACGGGAGAAACGAATATAATAAAACAATCAATAAATGTCTTTCTTTCAACATTTTGAATCACAAGTAAAATTACCTAAATAATTGAACCATAATGTTATTAATTAAGTTGTGCTTATATAAACCAGGTCCCCAAAGGACAAGATGACGATAATGCATTGAAGGAACATATATATTAGCTAATTTGAATACGTGAACCAGATGTAGGGTCTATATATAATAATATTATCTGTTGCCAGTTTTGTCAGCCTCCCATAAATTTACTCTCAATTCCGTGAAGATAAAAAGTGAAATCGTGCTAAGGGATCCAATGCTGTACAGCAACACGGTACTTTCTGTAATGTTAGCACATCCTTCGATCATACAGAAGTTACAGCACCATAGTAACAACGTTCACGTTATTGTTTACGTTTTGTACGTTACGCACTCCGTACGTTTTACCAAGATTGTCGTCCAAACTACAGATAGCAAATGGAGAAGGAAGCCGTTAGCTCATTGAGAAGAGTCCAAAAATGTTTCATGATGAAAAGTGGCTCCTGTTTTATGGGTACAGAACGACTTCACAGGATCCGAGACAGCGCCACTCTAGCAATCCCTGGCGAGTCGCGTTACGCTGTCGCCACCTAGCGAGTCGACACAAACTACAGCGACAATCGAACATTCACAGTACTTCAGAGCTCAGGCTGCGTGCGTCCAGTGTGGTAATGCCTTTACAATTATTTAATATACAAACATGTGTGATATCACATCTAAAATGAGTCGGTGTAAAGGAATTCGTGCCAGATGGTGCTAGGCATAACACTTAGAGATGTGCATTGGCTAGAAGATAAAATGATGGAAATAGTAATAGGCCCAGGCGTAACCATCTTCGCGCTAATAGGGGACACAAGTTTCATCAGCCGCCATGTTGGTTTTATGCAAATTTTCCCACAAATGTTCACTTCCGGCTCCCAAACGACACGCTGCCCGCTATCGCATTTCACACATAAACACATTTGGAATTAAACACATTTACTCGTATTATTTATTATGACATAGGCGCATTTAACGTGTCATGGTGTGCACAGCGCGTGGGCCGGAAGTGCATTATCTTGTCAACTATTGCCTCGAAACGAGAATCACCTGTGTCCCCTATACACATACAATGGTGAAAGAATAGGTTCGAGTTCATGATAAACAGATGAAAAGCCAATGACTGGTTCCGCGGTTCAGAATTAAAATGGTCCTGTGAAAAATATGAGCAAATATACGAACGGATTTGTGCACCTACTTTAATTTATGTTAGTTGCCTGCCAACATAATCAACGTAAAATCAAAGACTTGCGAGCTCGCTTTCATCGATCTTTTTAAAAGAAAACTATATTGAAGGATTTGCCAAAATAAATAATGAAAACGAAAAACAAAACGAGTCGCAATAATACACCATTAGCTAAACATCATAAAAGATGATCGACACATGACATTGCCATTTCTTACTAGTATCGACAAATTGCAAAATAAAATGTGATTTTTTTCCCAGCCATTGGAGAGACTGACGACCTTTAGTCGGAGCAGATGACTCCTCTCTTGGGCGGCGCCTTCTTCTTCGTCCCGTCTCCCTCGTCCATCAGCTCGTAGGTCGTCTCCTTCTTCGCCTTCTTCCTCTTGTTCTTCTTCTTTTTCTTCTTCGTCTTCTTGCTCGCCCCGCTGCGCAGACTGGTCAGACTAGTCGGCCGTTCCTTCTTCATCCTCGCGCGGTAGGCCGTCAGCCGCACCGACAGCTTGGAGAAGAGCGGCCCCAGGTTCCGCCGCATTATGCGCATGTCCGCCCACAGCTTGGGCAGGTCAATGATGAGGATGACGAACAGCTCGAAGACGACGAGGCCCAGGCCGATCATGCCGATCGTATCGCTGCCTTTAGCGTCCACCATCTTGACGACCTTCTCGACCTTCGGCGGCGGCAAGAAGCCAGGAATAGCTGCAATGGATGAGCGGACAATGATGATGATGATGATGTTGTTGTTGTTGTTGTTGTTGTTGTTGTTGTTGTTGATGATGATGATGATGATGACGATAATAATAATAATAACAATAAGAAGAAGAAAAAAGAAGAAAAAGGAGAACAACGTCATAACCCAATCATCATAAAAAATTAAACCCAGGTCACTGTAGCCTAGATGTCAAAATTACGACTTTTCGGCGGGAAATGCTACTTTTTCCCGTGGTCTCACTTTCCCGCTTTTTGAACGAACTTTTATAATTTTCAAGAAAAAAAATTCACGGAAAAATCGATATATTCGTTGCACAAGTTGCCATTCTAAGCATATTTAATTCTTTGGCCTCAAGTGATTTCATATTTTGACGCGCGTGCGTTCACCTCGAACGAGAACGGCACATCAAAATGGCGACCCGTAAAACAACATGTTAAAAACTACGAACAACGCAAACAAACGACGATGGGATTTCCCGCTTTTCAAGTGTACTTTCCCACTATTTCATGTGCACTTTCCCACTATTTCATGTGCACTTTCCCACTATTTCACGAGCAGATATAAGTTGACACCTATGCTATAGCTGCGTTTCACAATCTTCCTCAACGCTAACTGGACACTCACGCGAGCACGCCGGCGTTGGATTGTTCCATTTCTGCGACGGTAGACATATGATACTGTCGATGCCATTAGGTAGACGATGACCCTCGATGCACGTGAACTTCAAGATTGAATCATACACGAAGCTGTCGCCGGAGCGGGTCGCGTTTTCGCCCGGTCCTGGATCCGGACACACCACGGCTGTGGCGGAAATCACAACGAATGTAGCAATAACCTACTGCATGCAAGACTTACCAGATTTAACAAGATTTAACAAGATTGCCATCCCAAACAACAAGTTCCGGGTGGCAAGTGGACAAGGAAGCTATTGGCTTATCGAGAGTCCAACAATTTTATCATTTATTTGTAGCCCGCCCAGATATATGTCAATTCTATTTTTAAACATATTGACACTACTAGCATTAACATAATCATTTGGCAGTTTGTTCCATTTATTTATCACCCTCTGTTAGAAAGAATACTTTCTCATGTCCAACCTACACTGTTCCTTAATTAATGCTGCTTTGTGTCCTCTGGTTCTACTGCCTTCTTTAAGGTTGAAGAACATATTCCTATCAACATCCTCATAACAGTTCACTATTTTAAACACTTCTATTTGGTCTCCTCTTAGTCTCATGGTCTCTAGTGTTGTCAAACCACATTGTAATAAGCGGCTTTCATAACTAAGGTCTCTCAATTCTGGAATCATTTTAGTTGCTCTTCGTTGTGTTCTTTCTAGCTTGTCTATGTCCTTCTTACGATACTATACTGTATTCGAATACTTTTTTAAAAGTTGTTGCGTTGTTTTCTTTCATATTTATCCAAGTATTCTTATACTTTCTGGAAGTATTAAAAAGGCAAACACAGAGTGGATTTGTCTTACTTACTTTTAGCATTGGTTTTAACGGAAAAAATTATACTACACAATGATTTCAAAGCAAGGCTAGACACAAAATGGAGGAACCGCACCGTCTACATTTCAACACACATTGGAACAACTCGCGTGTTCGCTGGGTCTGAACGTATTTGATCGAAGAGGCAGGCCAACAACCGCAGACAGGGAATGTGATAATAAACGATAATATTTATGCAGAGCAATTTGTGATAACAAAACATACTAACGCTGGCACGAGATTCGCTCGCCGATCCATTGGCGATCAGCGCTACAATTGATAGCACCCCACTGCTGGCCGTTCCTCCAGTGGCCGACGTCACAAGTGTAGTTGACGACGTCGCCGAGCTGATGTCCATTGCCCAGCTTCATAGTTCCGTTTCCGTCGCCAGGGACGCCGCAACTGACACCTGGCGATCAAACGACACACCTTTCTTACCAAGGATTTTTTTTAACGAATCGGAGATTAAGAGTAGATAATTTATATGGATTGAAGAAGGAAGAATAATGACCTCATATGCGACGAGAGCCCCAAAAGGATGGAAGCGTAGCCGATATCACATTAGTCGGACAAAGGTTTTCCACAGAGAAATATATGTAAATATATGTCGAGGAGACATCATTGGCACAAAGATTGCAGGTATTGAAGTAAACAGTGTAATGATACACAAAATCAGGTCATACAGTATAAACTATATTCTATCAAATTGACCGCCAAAAGGTGGTTTCATGAACCACATTGTTTTAATTAATATAATTTGACCGTTATTTGCTTGTGGTTATTGATCCTGTCGTTCAGCGTACAATGTAAACATGATATTCGGGGTGACTCATTCAAATTAAACAGATACTTTGAGAATGTAATTTTTTATGTCTCACGTTCACATATTGGGCTTTTGCTCCAGAAACCCGTATCCTTGCAGGTCCTATTCAGGGCACCGCTGCCCGCCTTCCATTCGTAGCCGTGGTCGCACGTGTAAGACACTTCATCTTCGTACAGGAAGTCATCACCGACGTATGTAGCACTGGTGACGTCATCAGGCCGCCCGCATGAGATCCCTAGAGAGAAGAACAGTCATGATTCATACACAGATACAGAGGTTTTGCATTACAATGAGTCTATGCTTTGCCAAGTAGAACAATTGTTATACTGGCCATTGTTGTTATTTAACAATGTAGTTTGACTCGCCGCTGGTGCACTTACTCGAGCAGGTCGGCTTCTTGCCGTTCCAATTCTTCGTGTCAGAGCACACCAATACGCTGTCGCCGGCCGTGACCTCGTACCCAGGCGAGCACTCGTACAAGAGGCGGTCCGCGTACAGGAACGAATCTCCCTGGCGAGTGGCGTGGTCGCGCAGTCCCGGGTCGCCACAACTCGTGCCTACGACCAGTAATTACAAATCAGAAACACGTCTGGCACGTGGTGTGATCATCGGTATCTGGACATAATCCACCCGGACAAAACCACCCGAATAATATCCAAGTAGGATAATATCCTCCCTCCCGGACAATATCCCCTGATCTAAATACCCATAGGCAAAATCCATAATCCAAATGCAATCTTCTTTGATTTCCTGAATTTACCCGAGAGTCAATGTATCACACATTAAAAAAGAGGAGAGAGTATAATCAATACGAATGTTAATTTACTGTTAACTGTTGATTTATTGTTGTTTATGAACAGGGGGTATTGTCCGGCTGTTTTGTCCCGGGGGTACGCCCTAGAATCATGACCATCGCAACTGTTGTGGCATTATTAAAATAGCTCAACTGGGAACATTGGTAGGTAGAACGCAGCCCAGTGTCAGTAAACAGAAAACATGAACCGTTATAGAAACCAACAGCAAAACTTGCATTAATGTGAATATTTTTATGATAGCATCTTTCGCACACTTTCACGAATATGTTTTACTATTATTTGTTAGTGTAAGGTTATATTAATTAAGACACTGCATCATATACTACTATCGACTACTAATATAATTGTATTAAATCATCTCCAATGGCCTTATGTAGGTTTAGTACATTATCTTCTGTTCGTAGTACTTTCAAATAGTTATGTCAGTTATTAGTAGAATGGATTTAGAACTTCAGCATCCTCAACGGTCTACAGCAAGTTTGTACAATAAGTTTTATTTAAATATAATATATTCATTAATATGTTCAGAATTGCTCTAATGAGGAGAAGTAAACGGACGTGCTTTCTCGTTCGCACATCAACGATTTCTAGCGGAGGATGACACATCCTGAAAACTAGAGAACATTAAAAATGGTGTCAGAAATGGGATTTTGATATTTAGTGGTGGACGTCATTTATGTATGACAAGAAGACCACCCTAAGAGATATGTAAGGTGACTCACGATTGCAGCCGTAGGCGACACCTGTCCATATCTTGTCGACTCCGCACAGACGGGTCTGGTCACCCGTGAAATGTTCATGACCCACGAGACACCCATACTCAGCCGTGTCGCCGTAGTAGTGGTCTTCGGGGTTCTGCACAACGGAACCCTCGCCTACGTCGGCAGGACTGCACGACACTCCTGGCAAATCGAAATGTCAACATACGTTAACATTGACAGATACAATAATAATAAAAACAACAATAATAATAACAATAATAATAATAACAATAATAACACCAATAATAATAATACCAATAATACTAATAACAACACCAACAATAATAAAAATAATAATAATAACAATAACACTAACAATAACAATAATAATAACAATAACAATAATAATAATAATACCAATAATCATAATAACAACAACAACAACAATAATAATAATAATAACAACAACAATAATAATCTTAACAAAAACAACAATAATAATAATAATAACAATAATAATAATAATAATAACAACAACAATAATAATCTTAACAAAAACAACAATAATAATAATAATAACAACAACAATAATAATAATAACAACAACAATAATAATCTTAACAACAACAATAATAATAATAATAATAATTTTTATAAAAATTCACTTACATAGCACCAAATCAAATAAAAAAACTCCTCGAGACGCATTACAATCAACTTAAAATCAAACATTTAAATTAAAAATTGTCTTGAAATACCATCGCATGTCATACATCTTCGGTTGTCCCTCGTTCTAATAGCGACTTTTGTGCGACCCTGTTCACGATTATGATTAATGATTCTGTTTTTTTTTTGAGCCTCTGAGGTCAGGTTCCTGAGCATATAGGCGCCATAGAATTAATTATTGTACTAATAATAATATATAAATCAACAACTAAAAAGGCTTAATGCCAAGTTAAAAAGTCATAAGTAAAAATGTCACAAACGGAGACACATAAACTGTCCGTAAAATGAGTTTCTAACCGTTAAAACGTTACGAAATGTGTATGATTGAAAGCATTGGTTGTGCACAAACGTTCACTTGGTTACAATACACAGGCGGCGCCACACTGGCGGCGCCACACTGGCGGCGCCACACTGGCGGCGCCACACTGGCGGCGCCACACTGGTGGCGCCACACTGGCGGCGCAGTTTATATAATTTAGACAAATATCTAATATGGGCGCGCTACGTACACATAGATGACTAATTGTTGGACTCTCGATAAGCCAAAGCGTTTCTTGTCAATTTGCCACGTGGATTTGGCTTTGCATGGTGATTTTATTACATCTTATTAAATACTAAACCCTCCAGCTTCAATTAACTCTGCTTAAATCGCAAACAAGACAAATCCGTCAATCATAGTAAATTGATAATTAAGCAACCCTTGAACAATTTCGTATGCTGTGGGTGTTATTTTATGTTTTATGCCGTTGCTAGTTTACTTTAAGTGGCCGCTAACGCTAAGAAATGTGTTGTAATGCAACGGGTTATATTAACGACGTACGAAGGAAAGTTACGGGAATAGAATAGCTTGGGGCATAACGCCCAGTTTTGGGTCATAACGCCCACCCCCTATCTAGTTACACGGCTCGAAAATTACAATTCGAGATCGCCAGATGAAGCTGCATATCGATATTCGTATCTGGTGCATCGGAGATTGCCGCAGAAGTAAAACTCGCTGTAAGCTGTTCATATTAAAAATTTGGCCTTATAATTATAACAATTGTTCTTGCCAAAGTAGGACTTTGTACATTAACCACGAGAAACTGTGACAAACAACTGAATGTATAGCATAGACAAATATGTATATAATAGTTTTATAAATGTATAGGTTACGGGCGATATATGAGAATACTATTCAAATTAAGACATTATAGTATGGCACATGTGAGGTAAAAAAGCCTACACACAGTAGGGACAAAACGCACAGTGTGTGCGTTATGCCCCATGACATAATAAATATTGTATATAGAGCCTAAGTACGTTTGTTATATGTTAAATGATACCCTTAAATAATAATATATTATACAAGAAGACTTATCTTTTTAGTAGAGGAAATCTATACTGTTGCATATGGCAAAGGCTGAACCGATAACTTATACTTATTTTAGCTAATGAGCCTATAAGGATATAGTCTACAGCCTTGGGATATTTTAATGTAAACTCGTTTTTCTCACTCCAGATGGTACGCAATTACAAAAGAACATCAACGCGTGGATCTTACGGAGATGATCGCCTCGGTAGAGCAATTGACGCAGTGAACAAGGCATCACGTAGGTGTGTCATGTTGTCTAATATGTAGACCGACTATAAGCGATTATGACATTTTTATAGTTGTTATATTATCGAGAAAAACATTATAACATATTAACGGCAGACCTACACTAGACTCAGTTGTCATTCGCATTAGTGACTGATTGTTGTAGTAGTTGAATGTAGCATATATAGTTGTTTCTATTTAAGGTGACTACGGGGTTCCGCGGCGGACTCTAGACACATCAGAGGCTTGGTCAGACAACCGGGCAGAATTACAATGGGCAGCAAATCAACAACGTTCTCACCACTATTCGAGGCTGAACTTGTCAAGAACGTGAAAGAGATGGAATCTTCCATGTACTGCATGACGATGATTGACTTGCGTCGTTTAGCCTGTGATCTTATCGTCCGCACGAACATTGCACACCCATTCGATGCTACCAGTGGTCTGGCCGGTGTAGACTGGGCAAGGGCCTTCGCCGGTATACGACGCTCACCATCGGAAGACCGATTGCAACTAGCATTACACGTATGAAAGGGTTTAATAAAGAAGCTGTGGGAATGTTCATTGGACAGTACAGAAAGTTGCTTGTGAATGGTGGGTTCGTCCCTACACGCATCTGGAACTGTGACGAAACATGGTTCACTATCGTTGCTTCTGAAGACGACGACGAGTGGCCATGCCTTGTTTGCGGCGAGCCATTCAGAAGCAGCAGATCCGGCGAAAGTTGGATCCAGTGTCAGATCTGTCACCACTGGTCGCATCTTGACTGCACCGAGGGTGGCAGACTTTATGTTTGCCACAATTGCGAGTCTGGCAGTGAGTGAGCGAGTCGTCAGACAGCAGATCCGACGAATGTTACATTTTGTGCCATATATATCACCAATGATCATCGCAACTGGTCGACGAGGGTGGAAGAAACATAACATACAAGGGAAAAAAGTTAATTATACCTCTTTATAAAGCAATAGTTAGACCTCATTTAGAATACTGTATACAAGCATGGAGACCATATCGTAAGAAGGATATAGATACGCTTGAACGCATACAAAGGAGAGCAACTAAAATGATTCCAGAACTGAGAGAACTTAGTTATGAAGAACGCCTGAAAGAATGTGGTTTAACAACTCTAGAGACAAGGAGGTTAAGAGGAGATCAGATAGAAAATTTTAATGAAAATGAAATGAATATGAAAATATTGATAGAAATATGTTTTTCTCACTCAAGAAGGATAGCAGAACTAGAGGACATGAGGTAAAATTAGTAAAGGATCAATGTAGATTGGACATCAGGAAGCACTCGTTCTCACAGAGGATAATAAATGAATTGAACAAATTGTCTACAGATTGTGTAACTGTTATCAGCGTGAATATGTTTAAAACAAGGTTGATACATATCTCAGGAGGGCGGGTTATAAGTAGATGAACATTGTTGGACTCTCGATAAGCCAATGGCTTCCTTGTCCACTTGCCATCTGGGCTTTAGGCTTGGATGGCAAGTCTTGTTAAATCTCTTGTTAAATGTTTGCCGTAATTGCTAATTAACGAGTTGTTAACCCTCGAGAGTTGATGAGAATAATTTTAATAAAGTTCGGAGTTGTAAAAGTGTCTACACGGGTTGATTTCCACACATGTATACAACATTACAAAGTAACATTTCTGCAGTCAAACCACACAAATATGAAATATTACAACTCTACAGATTATGTTCGATTAGTTTCATTTTAGCAGTGGACTCTCCATTATTAAAGTAGTATAGCCTACCAAGATCAAAGACAATGGCAAAGGATTAACATTAATAATAAACATTCGGTGATACTATCGCAGTACTATCGCAATATTTATAAAGCTATCGCAATAGTATAGCAAAAGTTATACAACTATCGCGATATCATCGCAATAGTACAAAATATTCCCGATAGTCGTCCTACCAGTGAGTAGACACTGCTTGCGTATACAGAGTAGCTTGGGGCATAACGCTCAGTTTTTTGGGACATCGGCTACTGGAAAGAATCCTTTTGGTATATCTGTTTTATATTTAACTGATTATCTAATTCATTATCTTAGGTACATTCCGTGTGTGTATATATATATATATATATATATATATATATATATATATATATATATATATATATATATATATATATATATATATGCATGTATGTATGTATTTGCTATTATTAACACGGGCCTTGAAGGTAATTACTTAGGAATACCGAAACTGTAAATGACGCTGCTCTTGCTGACGATTGTTAGGTTGGTAGATAAATAAAATTATCAAATAAAGTTGAAATTTTTTAATTTATATTATTACAGTGACACAAGTAACCCTGCTGAATTGTTTTGTCACCTAGTGTTACTATCGATAGTTTGGTGTACTATCGACAATAAGTACCGATAGTTCAATTTACTATCGATAGTATTGCATCGTCACATTGACTATTGCGATGCATCGATAGTTCGGCGTATTGTTTCATCCGTACTTACTGGTGCACACAGGCGTCGCTCGGCTCCAGTTCGCGTTCTGCTGACAGAAGAGAGCCACCTGCGTCTTACCGCCCGAGTCCTCCGCCTCATAGCCTGTGCCACAGGTGTACGTAATGATGTCCTTGTATCTCGTTCCGTTGTCAAACACTCGTTGGGAGTGATTCACCTGGTTCGGCATGCCGCAGTCGACGCCTGCAGACAGATGATCAAGGCGTCGGTAACACACAGCAACACTCATTATTAAGAGTTACACATTTATCCCTAGGTTGCATATTTACGTCCGCTGGCAACAACTGCAGGTAGACGGCACACGCGGCGGCGTTTAATATCCCATCCGAAACACACGTGTAACATGTTTTCGAATTGACAGTCCGACGTTCTAACCGATGATCTACCGTGATGATCTACCGTGATGATCTACCGTGATGATCTACCGTGCCACACAAGGCTTTGATCTTCGTAATGTGTTGTCGTGTGGCATCAAAACAAATGCAACATGCATGTTGCATGATTACAGTAAGTAGTTGTAGTTTAATGAAACAAAAACCCAGCTGATGTGATTATGATAAGCAAACATGTATCACCTTAGAATAGTCACCGTATTGCTATCAGTATCGAAGTCATCATAATCACCATCAGTCTCATTTATAACTGATAATCGTAAACGTCATCAGCAGTCATATTCACAGTCAACGTTTTCAATAATGTTCACCATTGCCGTAATCAATATCAATGTTATCATTATTTAACAAGATTTAACAAGATTTAGCAAGATTGCCATCTCGAACAATAAGTTCCAGAAGGCAAGTGGACAAGGAAGCCTTCTCATCTATGTGTAGCCCGCCCTTATCAGATATCTGTCAATTCTATTTTTAAACATATTCACACTACTAGCATTAACACAATCATTTGGCAGTTTGTTCCATGCATTTATCACCCTCTGTGAGAAAGAGTACTTTCTCATGTCCAACCTACACTACTCCTTAACTAATGCTGCTTTGTGTCCACTGGTTCTACTGCCTTCTTTAAGTTTGAAGAACATATACCTGTCAACATCCTCATAACCGTTCACTATTTTAAACACTTCTATTTGGTCTCCTCTTAGTCTCCTGGTCTCGTGTTGTCAAACCACATTGTAATAAGCGACTTTCGTAACTAAGGTCTCTCAATTCTGGAATCATTTTAGTTGCTCTTCGTTGTATTCTTTCTAGCTTGTCTATGTCTTTGTTACGATATGACCTCCATGCTTGAATACAATATTCCAAATGTGGTCTAACTATTGCTTTGTACAGGGGTACAATTAGATGGTTCTCCTTATACGTGATAGTTCTCTTAATTAGCCCTAGAATTTGATTTCCTTTCGAAGCAGCAATCCCACATTGCTCTGAAACTTTCATGTCAGCACTAAATGTTACTCCTAAGTCCTTTTCTTGTGTGGCTCTACCTAGTACAGCATCCCCCATTTTATATTCCTCGTCCATATTTCCAAGTCCTATGTGTATACATTTACACTTCCCAAAATTGAACAACATTTGCCATTTTTCTGACCATTTAATAATTTATCTACATCATCCTGTAAACTTTGTTTATCTGTATCATTAGCAACCTTTCTGAATACTTTTTGTCATCTGCAAATTTGAGTACTTTGCTAGATATGTCATCCTCCAAATCATTTATCATCATCATCATCACTACTATCATCATTGTAATCATTATCGTCGTCATCATGTCCACACGTACACATTGGGGTGGCTACGTATCGACAGCAGACTTACGTTCACACTGTGGGGGGTCCGAGTCGTACGTTGCTGTCTCCAGACACGTACGTGACAGAGAGCCACTGACCAGTTTGTGACCTTCGATGCATTTGTACGTGCGAACTGTACCATATACGTTCGTGTCTTCCAACAGCTCAACGTTATTTGACGCGGTCGTATCCTTGCACCGCACAACTACATAATAATGGCGTAGGATTATGTGAACGTTGTTTTTGCATAACAAATACATACTGGCTCGTGACGATTGGCATGGTATTGCTTGACAGGGCAGACATTATACGACTGGCATGATGTGGCATGGGCGGACATTATACGACTGACATGATGAAGCATGGGCGGACATTATACGACTGGCATTATGTGGCATGGCAGGGTGGACATTATATGACTGACATGATGTGGCATGGTAGGGCATACATTATACGACTGGCATGATGTGGCACTGGCGGACATTATACGACTGGCATGATGCGGCATGGTATGGCGGACATTATACGACTGGCATGTTGTGGCATGGTAGGGCGGAGATTATACGACTGGCATGATGTGGCATGGTAGGGCGGACATTATACGACTGGCGTGATGTGGCATGGGCGGACATTATACGACTGGTATGATGTGGTATGGGCGGACATTATACGACTGGCATGATGTGGCATGGTAGGGCGGACATTATATGACTGACATGATGCGGCATTGTAGGGCAGACATTATACGACTGGCATGATGTGGCATGCGCGGACATTATACGAGTGGCATAATGTGGCATGGGTCGGACATTATACGACTGACATGATGTGGCATGGTAGGGCGGACATTATATGACTGACATGATGCGGCATGGTAGGGCGGGCATTATACGATTATAACTTGACCTCACACGCCAACGTCGGTTTATAAATGTGTAACATTAAGCTTTTACCTTCCATATATTATATGTAATAAAATATATTTCATTTAAACTGTTTATACTTGTGATGGATCAAAGTAAATTATTTGATTAAATGTTGCATTATTTTACGTACAACGGACTAGTCAAAACAAGATTAAACTTTAGTATCTGCGCAAACGGCGCCGAACGACTAGCGACTTAGTGCAACGACCGATCTATTATACAAACTTAGTGCAACGACCGATCTATTATACAAACTAAGTTTCTTTCACATACTCGTGCACGTGGGCGGGTCCAGGTCATACTCGCCGTTGGTCTGACAAGCCACCTGTGAAGCCCCGGATTGGAGGTCAAGAACGTAGCCAATGTGACAGTAGTAGTGGATCTCCTCCGGGTAACGGAAGGTCAGTTCACCGAGCGACGAGTTCCTGTTGGAGTGCGCCACCTCGCCCGGGTCGTTGCACAGCATACCTGCAGACAGAGCATTCGTTATAGGTGCCCTCCTATAGGTGCCCTCCTATAGGTGCCCTCCTATAGGTGCCCTCCTATAGGTGCCCTCATATAGGTGCCCTCCTATAGGTGCCCTCCTATAGGTGCCCTCCTATAGGTGCCCTCCTATAGCTGCCCTCCTATAGGTGCCCTCCTATAGGGTGAACACGTGTGTCCGAGCATCGTGATGAGAAGAGAATGTGATTATACGGTAAAGGTGATTATATGGTAAAGGTGATTATATGGTAAAGGTGATTATATGGTAAAGGTGATTATATGGTAAAGGTGATTATACGGTAAATGTGTTTATATGGTAAAGGTGATTATATGGTAAAGGTTATTATATGGTAAAGGTGATTATATGGTAAAGGTGATTATACGGTAAAGGTGATTATATGGTAAAGGTGATTATATGGTAAAGGTGATTATATGGTAAAGGTGATTATATGGTAAAGGTGATTATACGGTAAAGGTGATTATATGGTAAAGGTGATTATACGGTAAAGGTGATTATACGGTAAAGGTGATTATATGGTAAAGGTGATTATATGGTAAAGGCGGCACTGAGCATGAAGATTTCTAGAAAGATGCCCCGGTTATGTTGGCTCAACGATATCAGCAGTTACCTTGGGGGGGGAGGAAGAACACCTCTGAATGGTTTCAAAAACAGAACGGTACAAGAACGGCACAGCTTGGGGTAAGTTGATTTCTTGCCACAGACAGGGGTTCTAATGTAATTTGAATTCCTAACTGGAACAAAGCCACCTTTGCCCTCTTGTCGCTGCATTCATCAAAACGTAATAACACATAACACTAACCAGCTGTCACGTCGTAGTGGTGAGTGTGGTGTGCTCCAGCTCACATAACACTAACGAGCAGTCTCGTCATAGTGGTGAGTGTGGTGTGCTCCAGCTCACATAACACTAACGAGCTGTCACGTCGTAGTGGTGAGTGTGGTGTGCTTCAGCTCACATAACACTAACCAGCTGTCACGTCGTAGTGGTGAGTGTGGTGTGCTCCAGCTCACATAACACTAACGAGCTGTCACGTCGTAGTGGTGAGTGTGGTGTGCTCCAGCTCACATAACACTAACGAGCTGTCACGTCGTAGTGGTGAGTGTGGTGTGCTCCAGCTCACATAACACTAACGAGCTGTCACGTCGTAGTGGTGAGTGTGGTGTGCTCCCGCTCACTTACTAAATAGGTGTGATTTTTCGCGAAATTGTTCATAAACGAGACGAACTAAAGTTAATTGCAGCCTTAGCCGATATAAAGACATGCTCGATATATCCATGAGTTACGGGGTTGCCAGCATGGGTGTGGAGGTTGCCAGCATGGGCGTGGAGGTTGCCAGCATGGGTGTGGAGGTTGCCAGCATGGGTGTGGAGGTTGCCAGCATGGACGTGGAGGTTGCCAGCATGGGCGTGGAGGTTGCCACAATTTGTCCCATTTCAATAGTTTTGGCTGCCAAATACATTAACTTGACTTCGTATCCAGCTTTTTTCAGAACAGTAAAAATTAAACAGAGCAAGTATGTATAGCTGCACAGATTAACCGGATACACAGTTATGAGTTATACTGTACGTAGAACTGTTTAGAACACATACGGTCAGTATGTGTCAGTCGGCAAGTGCAGAATTATGATTGTTTTTATTGAACTGTTTACCACACACAACCAGTTAAACGCGATAAACCGGACCAATTATGATACTCGGGGGTCACTTTAACAGTTAAACGCGATAAACCGGACCAATTGTGACATGCAGGGGTCACTTTAACAGTTAAACGCGATAAACCGGACCAATTATGACACTCGGGTGTCACTTTAACAGTTAAACGCGATAAACCGGACCAATTATGACACTCGGGGGTCACTAAGCTGGATACCTCAATACCAAAATTGGTTCGGCGGACTCATTTTGGCTGCTGACCAAATTTATCGTGACAAGGCCAGCTTACCGAGGCAGACGGGTTCCGGTTTGCTCCAACTGCTGTCGAGGCCGCAAATCCTGGTGAGCGGCCCGGCTGTCGGGTCCCTGTGGAAGCCGTCCTTGCACGTGTACGTGACGCTCGACAGGTAGCCAGTGCCCGTCATCGAGCGGCCCGCGTTGTCTATCATAGGCGGTGACTTGCAGTCAATCTCTAGATGAATTACCAAACGTAATGCTACTCTTTGAAGCAAGAGATAGTTTAGACTGGAACATAGACTGTAGTGATATCTGAATGTTAGTGAGGGATATCGACACATCATAAAAAGAGAATAAATTACGCAAACGGGTAATTGGATCACGCTCATCGTAATAAGGTCCACACAAAAAAGAGAATCGCATACTTTTATTAATATAATCGAAAGGATTCACTTTGATCGTTAGATCGAGTACCTTGTGAAAGTGTGAATAGTCTTATGCATAATAGAGTATATAGAAGCGGAACCACTTTTGCCATTTCCAGGTGATTTTTTACCCGGACCCGGTCAACACAAATGTAATGCTCTGTTTGATGACGTCACCAAAACTAAATAACAAATTTGTTCAAGCGTATCGTAATGTCGTTTGATTTTTCGCGAAATCATTCTAAATCGAAAAAAAAGCGAAAAATCGATTTGAACTACATTGAGTAAATTGACACATCATAAAAAGAGAAAACAAGTATTTGGACCCCGTTCACCGTAAGAGTGTTTACAAAGGAAAAGCCTCATTGAGAGAGAACTGTTTTATATCACCATCAGAATGCTTACAAAGGAAAAACCTCGTGGAGAGAGACCTGTTTGATATCACCGTAAGAATGTTTACAAAGGAAAAGCCTCGTTGAGAGATACTTGTTTGATATCACCATAAGAATGTTTACAAAGGAAAAGCCTCATTGAGAAAGACTTGTTTGATATTACCATAAGAATGTTTACAAAGGAAAAGCCTCGTTGAGAGAGAACTGTTTGATATCACCATAATAATGTTTACAAAGGAAAAGCCTCGTTGAGAGAGAACTGTTTGATATCACCATAAGAATGTTCACAAAGGAAAAGCCTCATTGAGAGATAACTGTTTGATATCACCGTAAGACTATTTACAAAGGAAAAGCCTCGTTGAGAGAGAACTGTTTGATATCACTATAAGAATGTTTACAAAGGAAAAGCCTCATTGAGAGAGACTTGTTTGATATCACCATAAGAATGTTCACAAAGGAAAAGCCTCGTTGAGAGTGATCTGTTTAATATCACCATAAGAATGTTTACAAAGGAAAAGCCTCATTGAGAGAGAACTGTTTGATATCACCATAAGAATGTTCACAAAGGAAAAGCCTCATTGAGAGAGACTTGTTTGATATCACCATAAGAATGTTCACAAAGGAAAAGCCTCGTTGAGAGTGATCTGTTTGATATCACCATAAGAATGTTTACAAAGGAAAAGCCTCGTTGAGAGTTATCTGTTTGATATCACCATAAGAATATTTACAAAGGAAAAGCCTCGTTGAGAGAGAACTGTTTGATATCACCATAAGAATGTTTACAAAGGAAAAGCCTCGTTGAGAGAGAACTGTTTGATATCACCATAAGAATGTTTACAAAGGAAAAGCCTCATTGAGAGAGACTTGTTTGATATCACCATAAGAATGTTCACAAAGGAAAAGCCTCGTTGAGAGTGATCTGTTTGATATCACCATAAGAATGTTTACAAAGGAAAAGCCTCGTTGAGAGAGAACTGTTTGATATCACCAGCAAGAATGTTCACAAAGGAAAAGCCTCATTGAGAGAGACTTGTTTGATATCACCATAAGAATGTTCACAAAGGAAAAGCCTCGTTGAGAGTGATCTGTTTGATATCACCGTAAGAATGTTTACAAAGGAAAAGCCTCGTTGAGAGAGAACTGTTTGATATCACCATAAGAATGTTCACAAAGGAAAAGCCTCGTTGAGAGTGATCTGTTTGATATCACCGTAAGAATGTTTACAAAGGAAAAGCCTCGTTGAGAGAGAACTGTTTGATATCACCATAAGAATGTTCACAAAGGAAAAACCTCGATGAGAGTGAACTGTTTGATATCACCATAAAAAAATTTACAAAGGAAAAGCCTCGTTCAGAGATAACTGTTTGATATGTTGTCGTTGTACGGCAGCAAGTTTCAACGAAAACTACATGTAGATTCACTTACGATCACATTGTGGGTATTGACCCTGCCATGTACCCGCCGACCCACAGAAAAGGGTGGGCACGCCACGTACGATGTGATATCCCTCATTGCATGTGTACGTGATGCGCTGTTTAAACGTAAACACGTCACCATCCCTCCTCGCGTTGTGAATACTTTCCGGCTGTTTGCAATGCAGAGCTGTAATAACAATGATGACCATAATGATGATGATTATTATTATTATAATGATGATGACGACGACGATGATGGTGGTGGTGGTCGTGGTCGTGGTGATGGTGGTGGTGGTGGGGGCGGTTGTGGTGGTGGTGGTGATGATGGTTGCGGCGGCGGTGGTGGTGGTGGTGATGGTGGTGGTGGTGGTGGTGGTGGTGGTGGTGGCGGTGGTTGTGGTGGTGGTGGTGATGGTTGCGGTGGTGGTGGTGGTGGTGGTGATGGTGGTGGTGGTGGTGGCGGTGGTGGTGGTGGTGGTGGTGGTGGTGGTGGTGGTGGCGGCGGTGGCGGCGGTGGTGATGGTGGTGATGGTGGTGGTGGTGGTGGTGGTGGTGGTGGTGGTGGTGGCAGTGGTGATGGTGGTGGTGGTGATGGTTACGGCGGCGGTGGTGGTGGTCGTGGTGATGGTGGTGGTGGTGGTGGTGGCGGTGGTGGTGGTGGTGGTGGTGGTGGTGGTGGTGGCGGTGGTGGTGGTGGTGATGGTGGTGGTGGTGGTGGTGGTGGTGGTGGTGGTGGTGGTGGTGGTGGTGGCAGTGGTGATGGTGGTGGTGGTGATGGTTACGGCGGCGGTGGTGGTGGTCGTGGTGATGGTGGTGGTGGTGGTGGTGGCGGCGGTGGTGGTTATGGTGGTGATGGCGGTGGTCGTGGTAATGGTATTGGTGATGGTTGTCGTGGCGTTGGTGGTGGTGGTGGTGGTACTCTAAATGCACATATGACATACATAATTGTACCTGCTGCCATGATTTATATCTTTGTAAGGTTGTAATAACCGTTTCGTTTGATCGCCCGGTGCCTCTGAGCGGTATCTATTCTTCGTTCAATGTGAATTTAACAGACTTCGGTAGCAACTTACATACGAACATGCATGCTGTTGAAATCGAAAGCTGATCATTTAAGTTTGCCTTGTTATGTCAGGGTACTCGTGTGTGTAGACAAAGCATTTCCTCAAAGTCAAACACAGGCCATAAGAGGACATTCCTACCGACCACCACCAAACTCTGGAATGAACTCCGAAAGGAAACAGCTATCATCAGGGACAGAGAACATTTCAAGATAATTCAATACCTTCTTTTGGTGCTTGGTGTCAGCGCCCACCACCAGAGGGACAGCGGCTAAGCCAAGGAAGAAACCCACGGAGAAAAAACATATCGATATTGTTGTAAAATGTTTTAAAATGTTCTAAAATGGACAGAAACATGCCTTGAGACATATAGAAAGAAAGAGAGAGAGAGAGAGAGAGAGAGAGAGAGAGAGAGAGAGAGAGAGAGAGAGAGCAGAGAGAGAGAGAGCGAGAGAGAGAGAGAGAGAGAGAGAGAGAGAGAGAGAGAGAGAGAGAGAGAGAGCGAGAGAGAGAGAGAGAGAGAGAGAGAGAGAGAGAGAGAGAGAGTTTGTAAACGAACTGTTAACGAACTCACCCACACATGCAGTTGGCGTCGGCTCCCACTCGCCCGTATGTGAACAAGTGGAGGTCATGGATTGTGTGCTGTCCTTCGTCTCGTACCCATCGTTGCACGTATACGTCACCACAGCTTCGTAGTCGAACGAATTACCGTCGACCTCCGCGTTAGAGACCGTGGGCGGTTTTTCGCAAACGATCGCTGTGCAAACACGAACGAAATGAAACAGAAACATCTACAAATACCAGGAAATCAGGTAATTATGGTAACTATGACGTCGTCGTCCAGTGAAAGTGGTATCAGGTGAAAAGTGGCAGTGATGGAGGTAATGGCAGCATCAGCAGCAGCAGCTGCAGTTTTATTACTGTTATTGGCACTAAAGATCATCAATTGAACCATACGGATGCATTTTGACTTTGCCGCATTCCAGATGGCTGCTCCGTTTTTATCCTCGCACAGCATCGTGTGGGTGTTGCCTCCGGTTTCCATGTGGTAGCCGGCCTCGCAGGTGAAAGTGACTGTCGAGCCCACGTTGAAATCATGCGTAAAGTGTCTGACGGCATTGATCGGTTTGCCCGGATCGTCGCACAGCAGAACGTTGATGCCTGCGACATGATATTCTGAAAAGCCGTTCAACGTAATTGTATGTACAAATATTTTTTACATGTGTACAAATGCGTGCTTGCGTGTTTGCGTGCGTGCATGCGTGCATGCGTCATTCCCACTGGCACACATAACTACATACACGTACCAAGTATGTGGACGCAAGAACAATACGGTATTACTAGGGAAGACTAGGGCGGAGAGGGTTACAGGGCGGAGTGGGCCACAGGGAGGAGTGGGCCACAGGGAGGAGTGGGCCACAGGGAGGAGTGGGCCACAGGAGGGGTGAGCCACAGGAAGGAGTGAGCACAGGGAGGAGTGGGCCACAGGGAGGAATGGACCACAGGGAGGAGTGGGCCACACGGAGGAGTGGGCCACAGGGAGGAGTGAGCCACATGGAGGAGCGAGCCACATGGAGGAGTGAACTACAGGGAGGAGTGAGTCACAAGGAGGAGTGAACCACAGGGAGGAGTGAACCACAGGGAAGAGTGAGCCACATGGAGGAGTGAATCACAGGGAGGAGTGAACCACAGGGAGGAGTGAACCACAGGGAGGAGTGAGCCACATGGAGGAGTGAACCACAGGGAGGAGTGAACCACAGGGAGTAGTGAGCCACATGGAGGAGTGAACCACAGGGAGTAGTGAGCCACAGGGAGGAGTGAACCACAGGGAGTAGTGAGCCACATGGAGGAGTGAACCACAGGGAGTAGTGAGCCACATGGAGGAGTGAACCACAGGGAGGAGTGGGCCACACGGAGGAGTGAACCACAGGGAGGAGTGAACCACAGGGAGGAGTGAACCACAGGGAGGAGTGAACCACAGGGAGGAGTGAGCCACATGGAGGAGTGAGCCACAGGGAGCAGTGAACCACAGGGAGGAGTGAACCACAGGGAGGAGTGAGCCACATGGAGGAGTGAACCACAGAGAGGAGTGAGCCACAGGGAGGAGTGAGTGAACCATCACATTTCGAAAACATTTCAATAACTACAGTAAACACTATGAACGTTGTGTTATTTCTCTATAGAATCATTATACTATTCGTTACACTTAATTTATTCCTTCATTTCGCCGTAATCTGAAAACCTATCTTTTCAAAATTGCCTATCCTCTTTAGCTTCTTGGCACCTCCATCCATCGGTATTGGCGCCAAAGATGTCATTTTTTTTTAATTATTATTATAACATTGTAGCACTTTGTAAAAAGAGCAAAAAACGATTGTTTGGAGACGGTATAAATGATGGCCGAACTCCTAACTCAACTCAAGAAACTGAATAACCAGACTACCCGTTTTTCTTATTTACTATACTCCTAGCATTTAAACACACGCATCTATGACCTGCTTCAGACATGTTTATCGGACATTCTGTTATTGGTTTATCTGTACTAGTGGCCTCTTGTCCTGCTTGAGGCATCTCTAAGTGACCCCCCTGCGCTTATGTCTTCCCAGCATAGAACATACCTGTGATAATCAGGGAGAGGACACAGCACAGCGAGAAACCGACGTACCCCACCTGCAACACATCAACAAATCATCAATTGTAAGCAACACTTAATATTAAATATCAAAGCTTCTACTAAGAACCAACCTACGTACGAAATAATTAGTCAACATCGTGAATATATTTGAATTTAT